>JASGXE010006646.1:0-38242 GCA_030068105.1 Sinentomon sp. SZTP_YWyxl | reverse complement strand
AGGTGATGCATGAATGCGCAGACTCATGTTGTATTTGAAATACAAAACATGTTGTTAAATAAAAATTGTAGCGAAGAAAATCTAACAAATCATTTGGACTGATTTGGTTCCTCGTCAAATTGATTTCATCGTTTTCTGGCTACAAACTCAGGGTGTTTGGAGATCTGTCAAGATGGAATTTCCCGTTTTTTTTTCAGAACTCTCCAATGCACTTTCTCTGACACCAATCTGAACAGGTATGGGTGAATTTTGCATTTTATTCTGGCAACGTCTGCGGTCCCAGACACTTTTTGTCAAATATTTGGATGGAGAATATTTCCCATTTAATGGGATAACTTGGGTGCCAATTTATGAGACATTTTTACTTGTGACATAAGACACTTTATTTGACAATTTCGCAACCAAAAGGGAAAAAGTGAAAACCAAACCAGCCAATCTTCCACCCATTTGTTATCCGATTTCACTTTTTGCCTTTTTTTAAATGTGCTTTATTTTAAATCAACAAATCACAAATAATTATTGAATAAAAAATAGGAAAAAAAAATCTGGTGCACAAATTCGTCCACAATCAATCTGTACCGAATTACAGATTACTTAGGAGTACGCAATTTAAGGAACGCTTTGTTGACAGACAGCAATTTTGAAACAATGAAATGCTGACCGGAAAAACACCACGTCCGCGAAATCAACCACTCAAAATGTGGTCAGGATTTTGGAACTGTTGCCAAAAATAAAATAACTATCAAAAATGCAAACCGTCGGAGACCACGGCTCATGTGAATCAGTGATAGCTTTTCAATATCCGTGCTGGAAGTGGGAGACTGTCATTGGCCATTCTCCCCCAAAATAACCGGGAGTCTTGTCACAGAACTTCCATTTTCCCCCAAAATAACCGGGAGTTTTGTCACAGAACCTCCATTCTCCGCCAAAATAACTGGGAGTCTTGTCACAGAACCTCAAGAGTTCAGGAGGTTCTTAAATGAGACTTCGCTCAATTTCCCATTGTTGTAATTTGACAAATTGAGGAAAGTCTGGCAAGAACCTTCACAATGCCAACCCCAGGGCGAAGTGCTCCGGAATAGCATTAATCAAGGCTGCAGGTATATTTTTTTTTTCATTGATGTAAATGGAGAAAATCATTCAAGGCTGCAGGTATATTTTTTTTTCATTGATGTAAATGGAGAAAATCATACCCATAACCTCGGAATAGCGCACCTCAACCAAAACAAGCACAAGAAACTAACTAACGCTCAACGGGTAAACAGCTGTGCGGAGAGGAATCCCTCCCACTTTGAAAAAAGAAACCATAACATAAACAGTAACATAACAAAACAAGAGATGCAAATGCAATAGCAACTGATGTGTTTGGCATCATCTATTCCAATTCGGAAGATGTGGATAGTAAACCAGGTGGCATTCACAAAGATCACAGTTTCTCAGTAGGCATGTGACATTGTTGGGATATGATGGCGTCGCACGTGGCTACTGAGATTACCTTTAGATATTGCGGAATAATTACAAACGTCACAGTGGAATGATTTCACAGAATTGGAATGACAGTGGAGATAGTGGGTGGCAAGGATACTTTTTGACTTGCCGTAAAAGTTGCAAATGTCACAATTAAACAATTTATTGGAATTGACATGCCGGAAGTGGTGGTGGGCCGTTAAGGTGTTCAACCTTTTCGTCGTGAAGTGGCACAGAGCACACTGAAATGGTTTAGATGTTGAGTGGCAGATTTGGTGTTGCTTCATGGTGTAAGCCGTTTTAGCACCAAAGTCACACTGGCTGCATTTGAAAGGCCTGTCGGACGAGTGGCGTTGTCTGTGAACCTTGAGCCCTTGTTTGTATTTACAACTGAAGTCACATTTGTCACATTTGAATGGCTTTGCAGAAGAGTGAACTACACGACGATGGAATACCAAAACAGGAAGAGAACTAAGTGTTACGTCACATTCCTCGCATCTGAAAGGTCCTTCAGAATGATAACGTTTGTGCTCGGAGAGGGGTTGCCACTTGAATGACTTATCACACTTGTCACATTTAAACTGTTTGACTGAAGAGTGACGGCTTTGATGTTGTCTTAAACGATCCCTGGTTTTTGCAGAATATTCACATTTGTCGCATTTAAACCCTTGTCGAAAGAGTGCTGTCCCTTTTGGTGATTTCGCAAATGTTCCAGGGTCTTCGTAGAGTAGCTGAACTTATTGCATTTGAATGGTTCCGTTGAATGTGTTGAGCGATCATGTGATTCCGCAGGTTATCCGGTGCCGTTGTTGAATAGTTGCAGTTTTCACATTTAAACGGTCTGATTATGGAATGACACGTTTTGTGTCGGCGCAAGACTTGCCGAGTCCGCGCAGAGTAGCCACATTCACCGCACTTGAATGGCCTGACTGGAGAGTGACACGTTAGGTGTTGTCTCAAGTTTCCGGATTGCTTTGCGGTAAAGTCACACTGGTCACATTTAAATTTTTTGACTGTCGAGTGCCGGATCATATGTCGCTTTAAACGGTCGCGAGACTTCGCAGTGTGATCACATCTGTCACACTTAAATGGTCTGACTGCTGAATGACGCAGCTGGTGTACCTTGAGATTTCCGGCGACATTTGTACTGTAGGCACACTGGTCACATTTAAGGCTTTTTTCTGCAATATGCCAGGTTTTGTGTTTTTGCAAATTTCCTTGATACTTTGAACAAAAGTCACACAGGTCACATTTAAAGGTATTCGCTGTTGATTGGGAACGCTGCTGGATTCCGTTGGTGGTTGTGGACGTTGTGGGCTTTGAGGACCGAACAGCAGAGTGTGGGTCCATGGAATTCTCAGCAGCACGGTCACTTAGCCATTCAGGGTCTTGTAGTGGCAAATTGTGCTGAGAGATGGCCAGACTTCGCAAGTCAAGTCGGACAAGTCTGACAAAACATTTGATGTTGATCATGTCTTCAGATGCACACATTTTCAACTTATTCGAACCAGCTTCGTTCCGCAGGTTAAGTTGGATGAGCTTTACAGAGCAATTCTTGTTCTTTGCACCCGGTACAGACATGCTTGTTTTCACAGAAATGAAATATCGACGAATGACACAACTCGGTTCAATTGATTCTGGTTCCAAATTCTAAAATAGAATCACAAATACAACATGGTGAAAAAAGGAAAGAATGTTAGGTGAGAGAAAAAGAGAGCTGATGGGAAGGTCTTAACCATATCAGCTCCCTCAGCTTGTCAGGGCTACGTAGATGAACAAAACCAATGATCAGCATGGCCGTTAGGAGAAGGCCCTCCCACATGATCAGTGCCTGTAAAAGATGGACCTCTGTTTGTGAGACAGTGGTATTCGTAACATTTGAAAATTTACACCAATTTGCAAAAGGAATGCCAGAAAGTCTGACACCAATTGGAAGATACGCAAATGCTCAAGAACAAATTCAAAATTCAGTGACAGGTCTTGTTCCCTGCGGTTGGTTTGGGGTATGGTCTGAGGAGGTTGTTAGCCTTCATCAACCAAATCGAACGCAGACCGATTTTTACTTTATCAGGTGGCCGGACAGACCGCTGGCTAGCGGGACTTTGGTAACGTTGTGTTTGAAAATTTGCAGGTTGTGCTCTGCTTACCGTTTTGTACAAGAAGTGTCAGATAAAGCTAACACCAATCCAGAGGCAACTCGGAAACAAAAAATCGAAATGAAAATTGGAAAAAATTAAAAAAAAAACTTTCATTTTTCTGCCAAAAATTGGTGGCACAAATGACAAAGTGCAGCCAAGACAATGAAGGTATTTCCAAAGATTGAGACACACGGCCGATTTCCACAACACGAGTTATCTTGATCCGTGGATTTCTCCAATGTATTTCAAATGTTAGAAATCCGTGGATCAAGAT
Source organism: Sinentomon sp. SZTP_YWyxl (assembly GCA_030068105.1). NCBI lineage: Eukaryota > Metazoa > Arthropoda > Protura > Sinentomata > Sinentomidae > Sinentomon > Sinentomon sp. SZTP_YWyxl. The sequence goes on along the minus strand of JASGXE010006646.1, from coordinate 34,363 downwards.
TATCCACGTTTCAGAAATCAGAGGACTGTTTCAGATAAAATGGGGAATTCCTATAAATTTAATAACATCGGCAGTAATGGCTGATAAGGTAAGGACTAATTAAGATATTTTGTCGTGATGGCCTCGTAAATTTAGTAGGTGGACAGCGGCATCTCGGCGAACCCTTGGCTAATCGACGAATATGCGGCCCACCAGATTTGGCGGGTCCATGAACGGCCGAATATAATCTATCCAAACCTAATCTAACCTAACATAACCCAACTTAACCCACCATCAAAGGGAAAGGTTAGGTTACGTCAGGCTAGGTTAGGTTAGAATAGCTCAAGTTAGATTATGAAAAGCCATTTATTTACCCACCAAATCCGGTGGGCCGCATATTCATCGATTACCAACCCTGCCAACATCTGTCCAAAATCTTCGACCATCACAATAAAATTGATGTGGCCCGTAATCCTTCCAGAGGTGGGGTCACACATTGCATGCGAACAATGATCTGGGATCAATGCAATGTTTGTCTTTCTTTCGCTGCACGAAATGTTTGTTTGGAATACTTGTTTTGGAAGCTGTTATACTTTTGTGTTAGTCGAGAAAAAACTCAAGATCAAACAAGGGGCACGCTTGCTCATAATTGGAAATCAACTTTCAAACTACTCGTTAAAAAGTCCAATGATTCGTGGGACCAATGATATTGTCCTGGAGCCAGTGGCGGATCCAGCGATTTGTCAAGGGGGGCGCCGGATCATGGCGCCGCAGGCGGCCAGAACCGGGGGGTCCGGGGGCTGGAGCCCCCCGGCGGGGTTCCAAGGGGCAGAGCCCCTGGTGGGGGGTCTGGGAGGCTTCGCCCCCCAGAAGCCAAAGACATCTTATAAAAATTGCTTCCTGAAAACCACTCTCAGAAGTCAGAACACTTCAGAACTAGTTTTCTCCCTAAAAGACACCTGTTTTCCTGCAGCTCAGATTCTGGTTATAGTTCTTGTTTGTGTTGGCGTTGTTGATATGGAACACTCAGATGTGGAAGGAAGCGATGAAGATATGGAACACATGGATGTGTGAGTCTCGTCCGTCTCTGCAGCAGAATTCCAAAGCTTGAATGCACATCGTTGTTCACGACACAAATAATCCATTGGTACATCTTGGATCGGAATACCTGGTCATATATGCCACAAACCTGAGCTGCGGGAAATGGCGCTCTTGCTTGGGAAATCATTTCAGTTTTGGAACGTTATGTTGGTACCTAACGGCGCAAGAGGTCATGTTTGGGGCTCGGCTGCAGGCAGCCTCGAGGACAGCCGCCCGAGCATTGCAATCGTGACATTTCTTTCCTAGATTTGGTCAGGAAGCATTGTTCTGCCAATAGCAACATTCCAACATCACACATTCACACACACAATTAAATGTGTGATGGCAACGTGACACAATCAAATCAGGTACCACGTGATAGGTTTATGCCAAGCGTACCCGTCGCCGCCCGTTGTTGGCAATCATTGCACCCTTGCACGTGTTAAAATAGATTTTCTTGGCAGCTATACAAATGGTGATAAAACTTGAGTTGGTCAGGAGCATCCACAGCAAAAATTGCAAAAAAGCACAACATATGATGAAAATGCGGGAACAGCTTATACCGGTTATGGGAAAGACAACTTTTTTCTCATTATCCGTAGTATTGAGACCGTCTCGTCTGGGCAGCACAGTTCTGTCAAACTGTTCTATCATGCTGCAGGACCCCAAATTCCTTCTCCATGCATACACTAACCGTTGAGTTTCTTCTGGGCGAAAAACGTCAATTTTCGAGCATAAAAACAGCAACTTTTTGTATTGCGGCCAAAAATCATTTTTTGCCGTATTTTTTTTTTTTTTGGCCGCAAGGGGGGGGGCGGTCGCCCCCCCCCCGCCCCCCTGTATCCGCCACTGCCTGGAGCAAAACTATACATATGGATAACTGCGGTCATCTCGCTGCTGATGTTTTTGTAAGGATACTACTTTTCGACCACTGGTGACGAAGGTGTCAAGAAAATCATTGTTTGAAGTAAAGATCTTGCCACAGTCAATCAGTCTATTCGGCGATGAGAGTCCAAGAATTTACAAACTCTGGCATCTGTCAAAATGTCACTGCTCTTCCATGTCATTTTTGTGTTCAATGTGACAAGGCGGCGAGGAGAGTGCAAATGGCCAATTGCATAATGTGTGACAATGCACGCCGATCTCAAAATTCACCGAACCATTCCCAGAAATTCGGAAAGCTGGGCGTTGGCTGGCAGACAAATACTGTTTTTGCGAAGAAAAATTCTATGCGAATCACTCCAGAATCACAAAATCATTTAGAAAATCAACACACCAGATTTAGAAAATCAACACTCACTTCAGGTTTAAACTGAAAAAATAATCTATGCGTATCACTCCAGAATCACAAAATCATTTAGAAAATCAACACACCAGATTTAGAAAATCAACACTCACTTCAGGTTTAAACTGAAAAAATAATCTATGCGTATCACTCCAGAATCACAAAATCATTTAGAAAATCAACACACCAGATTTAGAAAATCAACACTCACTTCAGGTTTAAATTGTAAAAAAAATAATCTATGCGTATCACTCCAGAATCACAAAATCATTTAGAAAATCAACACACCAGATTTGATTTTTGAAAGTTGGAAGCAACTTGAAGGTGGGGACCAGGGGAACAAGGCATTGCTGCACTGCTTGCATCCCCACTGAGCTGCAGTCAGCGGTTCAGTTGAGCTGCAACGATGGCGTGGTGGCATGTTGAAAGATCTCTGCGAGTTTTATTTTTCTGACGTTGTTTTTAACCTCTTGATGTGGTCGTATCGCCTTCTGATCCATTCACAATGCCGACCACTGCTCACAAACATTTAGCTATGTGTTTGTGTGCAAATGCATGTGCGTGCATACAATGTGCTTGAGCATGCCTATGTGCATGTAGGTATGATTGTTTTTGTGTAAAAATGTCATAAAACATGATGTGCTGGTGAGGTGCAGTGTCACTGGATAAAGCAATAGGCAATCCTCAATAACAATCATCGGATTAACAGTGAAAAAGGATGTTCTGCACAGTGTCATCGCTGGGATTTGTGCATTATTTCGCTCACAGAAAATTCCAGAAAATATAAAAGAACACAACTTGGGAGGCAGCGCACTTTGTGATGAGTGAATATCGCTGGACAGCTGGTGTCACGATTGTGCTGGCAACTCTGGAATGGGATCCACTGGAGAGAAGGCGCATCATCAGACGCGTTGACTCTCTGCTCAGAGTTATCAATGGGGTTGAGGGCTGGTCAGAATTCCAGAGCTACTTATCCATAGCTCCCTATGTTGGAAGGCATGACCATCCATTCAAGCTTCACCCTTTTCAGGTCAGGAAAAATGTGGGGGCTCAATCTTTTATTCTGTATGTTACCGAGATTTGGAACAAAATCCACAGGCAGATGTTCTCCAAACCAGTATCCACTCAAACGTTTTGCTCTTTGCTGGTAAGGTCAGCGTTTCCGCTCGCATAACCGCCAAACCACATGAACCTCCAGCCCCCCTCATCTTTAGCTCCTCTCTCTCTGTCTCATTCTCTCTCTTTTTACACCCTTTTGCATTGATCTATTTGTGTTTTCACTGCATTCATTCAAAATTCATGCCAACTTTTCGTTGGTTTATTGTATAGACGGTTTAATTATCACTTTTCGGCCGTTGCATTTCCAGTCCATTTCATCACCATGTAAATAACTTGCAAAACATCCGACATGTATTTAAGCAGGGCTGATGCCCCAAAAACAATTTCTTGTCTTCTGCGGGAAGAGGCGCATGAAAAAAAGAGAAAAAAACAACAAGAGACTGCTCTGCGCAGACTTCCAAGCCTGTGAGATGGAGGCACAGAGGAATTCCATCCTTGTCTGATGTGCTTGGAAGGTTGGATGCATTAGAATTGTCCAATAGGATTTGCAGTACCATGCCAAGTATGAAGCTGGTGTACTCCGGCAAAATGTGCCTACAAACGCCTTAGGGAATTCCAGGTAAGCTTAGGTCTAACAGGAATGCAATGAGATCATCAATCAATTTGCAGTTGTAGGGCTTGTTGCCTTTTGGTAAGTTGAGCACATGTCAATTTGCACAGAGCCGTTTTGCTGGAATTTTCCGTTTGCACTGCATCTCCAGCCATGTGAAAGAAAAACACAAAGATCAATGTGAAAATCAACACAAATAGTAAACTTTATTCAGAAAATCAACACTCACTTGAGGTTTATATTGAAAAAAATAATCTATGCGCCTCACTCCAGAATCACAAAATCATTTAGAAAATCAACACACCAGATTTAGAAAATCAACACTCACTTCAGGTTTAAATTGAAAAAATAATCTATGCGTATCACTCCAGAATCACAAAATCATTTAGAAAATCAACACACCAGATTTAGAAAATCAACACTCACTTCAGGTTTAAATTGAAAAAATAATCTATGCGTATTACTCCAGAATCACAAAATCATTTAGAAAATCAACACACCAGATTTAGAAATCCAACACTCACTTCAGGTTTAAATTGAAAAAAATAATCTATGCGTATCACTCCAAAATCAAAAAATCATTTAGAAAATCAGCACACCAGATTTAGAAAATCAACACTCACTTCAGGTTTAAATTGAAAAAAAATAATCTATGCGTATCACTCCAGAATCACAAAATCATTTAGAAAATCAACACTCACTTCAGGTTTAAATTGAAAAAAATAATCTATGTGTATCACTCCAGAATCACATAACTACAGGAAGGGGCTATACTCTTCATCACAGCTCAAGCTCATTATCAAGCTCATCAAGGAACAAACAACAGCATCCCTGATCAGCAACAATTCTCCATCAAAATGGGACAATCAATAATAGTTCCTGATCAACAATCATAATCTTTTAAATAGGGACTGTTTCTTGATTTTATCAAGAAAGGGTGATGTTACTGAGGAAATTATCAAAAAATAGAATAAGCCTGAAAAATATCGAGAAGTTCGAATTCTGTGAGCAACAATATAAAAATCTTAAAAAAATTTTGATATCGAAGAAAAAAAAAACAGAATTCGGTATCAAAAGCCAGAGTCTTTGCTTGAGAGATGAAATATGGGAAATGCAAAAAGCATAGGAAACAAACCAAAAATGTTAGTTTGGTGAACAAAAAGATGAAAATATGCCCAAATGGTGGCAAAGGGCATATCTGACAGGTCAAAAACCATTTTCTCAGGATTTTCAGTTTTTTCCCTCCAGATATGCCCACTGCTACAACCTTAAACGGATTTTTCAACGAACCACAAAAGTGTTGCTTATTCCCTAATCCGGTCCATCCCTTCAATTGAGCTACAACACCTTGTGGGAACAACCGCTGAAATTGATCAAGCTCTCTCTTGCTGGACGCTGATGGAACCCAGAAGGGAATCGAGAATTGCTGGTGACCCAAGCCAAAGGTGACAGAGCATGATATTGGCGATGAACAATGCTAAAATCGAAAGTTCGCCATCAAAAATGGAATTGACCTTACAGCTCCTACTTCTTGAGAACTAAAGGTACCCAAAAAGATGAAGTCGGGAGAATGGCCGATGGCAAAGGGGAATGAGTCCGAAATTGGCGAAGAACAACCCCCATTTCGAAAGATCGACCCTGAGCACCCTGAAGAACAACCTCTCGCATTGACCTAGATCCTCTCCCATAAGCTCTAGTGGTTGCCGCAAAGTGAAACCAGAGGATTGACCCTGTCGGATGAGAAGGAATTCGAGATTGGTAAGGAAAATCCTTACATTGAAAAGTTGTACTCCAAAATCCACAGGTGAATGAACCCTTAGAATAAATCTGCAGGTAGCTCCTTGTTGATCTTACCATGCCAATTTAGGTACCGTCAATGGCATTGCATGTTAGGCCAACTCATTCAGCATTGATGGAATTACCCACACAAGACCAGAATGAGAGGTACCTGGTCATAAAGAAACGTATCATCCGGCCGTATTCCCCATTGCAACTCACCCTCAAGTTCAATTCAACAGCCAATTCAACAGACAGATTCATTTTTCGCAAAAATGGAAAATGAATTAGCGTTGTGCATAGAAATTAAATTTTCGCAAGACAAATCTATTAATTGAACTGGTTGAGTTGAACTTTGAGGGTGAGTTGCAATGAGGAACACGGCCGATCAAGTAAAACAAGATGAAATCTGCAGAAAGCTGGGAGTATTGCCGTGATGCGAAAATGTTGCTGACTTTTATGCAGGTCAACTCTTCAAATCACAGTGTTTATTTTTGCAGAGAACTTACGTCCTTACAGACCTGCCCTTCAGTTAAACTGGTCCATGTGGATTAATTATCCATTAAAATAAATTCCCTTGCATTCTTTCCCACAAAGCTAATTCAATGCGGATCAAATTTACAGTAAAACTAACAACTGTGGTTTTTTACTCTGAGTAAAACCAATCGGTTAGCAGGTCTTTCGTCACCTCCACAAGAAAAATAAACTCCCAGCTGCAGATTTATCGCTTCGTTGAAGAAAGTCCAGGACTTTACCAAAGGGAGAAAAATGTAGTTCATCTTTTCAGCAAATCTTGCATACAATAATTGATCTTCCTCGTTCGTCTACCATTTACTATCACTGAAACAGTTTCCAGTTTATGTCACTGGTGCAGCATGCCTTAAATTTATTTCCCGAGTGAATTCGTTTTCCTCAATCCGTTCAAGTTCAAATCGTCTTCAAGTTTATCTTTCAATGACATCAATAATCGTAGATATTCATCATAATCATTCACATCGTAGAAATACACCATTACAGAAAAACGAGCAAAATCCAACAGACGTTTACCTGCTGATCAAATCTTGCCACTATGTTCATCTTCCCGGCAAACTTGGCCACTTCGTTTTGATGCAATAATGCCAGAATTCCCCTGGTGCATTTTCACGTGACGGATGAAGCAGTCCTTTGATTTTCCTGAATGGCCGCAAATGTCACACTTGAATGATTTTGCAGAAGTGGAGCTCTGGAAGTGGTGATGCTGCTTCAGCATGGACAGAGTTCTTGCTCTGTAGTCACACAAGGCACACTGATATGGTTTTGCAGTTGTGTGACGATTTTGGTGTGCCTTCAAGGCATGGGTTGTTCTGCCACTGTAGTCACAGAGGTCGCACTTGAATGGCCTGCTGGAAGTGTGGCTGTTGACATGGTGATATTTCACAACTTCTCTGGAATTTGAACGGAATTCGCACTCGTCACATTTGAAAGGCTTTGCTGTTGAGTGAACGATGCGTCGATGTTGTTTTAGAGATGGAAGAGAAGCAAATGATGAGCTACACTCATCACAATTGAAAGGCACTCCAGAGTGACTGAATCGATGCATGTAGAGACAGCTGTTACGTTTGAATGATTTGTCGCACTGGTCACACTTATAAGCCTTAACTGAAGAGTGACAGCTTTGGTGTTGCCTCACGCAAGTTGGGGTTTTTCCAGAGAAGTCACACTTGTCACATTTGAATGGCCTTTCAGAAGAGTGGCGGCGTACGTGCACCCGTAAGTCAAGAAGAGTCTTCGAAGTGTGGCCACACTCGTCACACTTAAACGGCCTGAATGAAGAGTGACGACGGATTTTATGAATCCGCAGGTCATTTAGTGTGCTTGATGAGTGATCACATTGATCACATTTCCGTGGTTTGACCGAGGAGTGGCGGGTCCTGTGTCTATCCAAGCAGTCTTGGGAGAGCGCACAAAAGTTGCATTGATCACATTTGTATGGTTTGACTGAAGAGTGCTTCCGTTTGTGGGTAAACAAATTCGCAGGGTAATGTGTCGAGAAATCACACTGGTCGCATCTCAATTCTTTCACCTTGCTATGACTGCTTTGATGCAGCAGGAAGTCTCTCGGGACGTTTGTGCAATATTCACACTTGTCACACAGTAAAGTTTTGACTGTGGAGTGACTTTGTTGGTGCCTTCGCAAGTTCCATGCAAGACTTGACGTGAAGTCACACTGATCACATTTAAATTTGACTGGCGAGTGGCGACTTTGATGGTGTGTTCGTAAGTTTCCTGGATGATTCGTGCAGTAGTCACATTGGTCACATTTAAACGATTTCACCAAAGAGTGGCGCAGTTTGTGTTCCCGTAAGAGTACCACGGTCTTTGTAGAGTAGTCGCACTCATCACACTTAAAGGGCTTGTCGGAAGAGTGACAGACTTTGTGAACGTGTAGATTACGACGGTAATTTGCACTATAGTCACAGATATCACACTTAAATTTTCTTGCAGTGGAACCGGGAAACTGCTGTTTCTCCAGGGTCGGAATTTGCCTTTTTGAGCTTGCAACAGTGGCATGTTTCCCTCTGACTTCACTGGAGTTGAAAGATGCAGAAACATGGATGCTGCTGACAGTAGAATTTTTCGTGGATTTTCCGCCGACATTTCTTGCTGTTTTTTTAACTGAATCTCCAATGGAATGATGTTTCCCCGGTCTATCTGGACCTTGAGGCTCTACGTGCTGTTGTAAAGTGGGCAGCTTTGACAAGTTGAGTCGATCGAGTAAGACAAAACATTGGAAGATCTTTGGACCAAACGTTGATACGTCTGCCTTTCTGGCACTGAATTGATGTGGAATGCTGCAACTTGGAATTGTTAAAGATGATTCGCCCATTATATGACGAATTCCTGAGAAGAAGAAAAAAAGAAAAATCAGATGAAATGCTGGAGAAAGTCCTAAATGAAGCTGACAATCGTCTGATATGAGATATTTTGAAAAAAAGAACACCAAACTTGTGGCTTTGAGGGGGAAAAATCCCACAGGGAAAGGAATGAAAATCCCTAGACAATGTCAATCAAACTGCCCAGAAATGCCATGGATCTCCCACTGACTGGCATGCAGTATTTCTGGCACGTTGTGTGGCGTGTCAAGAACAACACACCAGAATTCTTCACGGTTTTCCAAACTCGAAAATTGGCGCACGAGGACTCAACACTCAGAACCACAAATCGCAAAAAATTCCGAAGAGAGAAAATCTCCTGTGACCAATGTTGGATGGAGGCGTCTTGAGGAAGGCACTGCTGAAGCTTCCCATGCGTGTGAATTCCCGTGATGACCATTTTTTGTCTTTGACATGATTGAAGCTTTCCGTCAGCATGAAATTGCATGAAAAATACGAAAAATCTCAAAAACATCACACTCCCTGATGTTGGTGTTAAAACCTAACATTCCCAAATGTTGTTGGTGATGTTTTCAGGGAATAATAGCACCTTCAATTTCATGTTGTACCAAGTGCAAGGTCATCTACATATTGGTACGAAGTCCGGAACAACCTACCGAAACACCGGAGCACTTCACACGGAAGCAGAGCCTAAATTTTGCCTGCTCTCAGAGCCGGCCGATCTTGGAGGTACATGCTCCCGCAGCCATGTGTGTCCTCTCAATCTGGAATCCTTATCCTGTTCGTATCCTTTCAAAAGCCGAACATGCCCAAAGGATCTTTTCAATACTTTCCTGGCCTTTTCAAAATTTTGGGAGCCTCCAGATTTCCGATTTCTGGCCGGGAAGCCTCATGGAACCCAAGATGGTGATGGTGACTGATGAGTGCCCTAGTTCGGCAAGGTGTGCATCAAAGAACAGCTTTTGGTTTCAATCGACTTCTTACAGCAGACGAAATGAACGGCATCTGCATTTCTCATCAGTCTTCATGTTTATTATTTGCATAAGTTTTCTTGCAATTTGGAATACATCACTTCTGCACCATAATTTAGATGCACAGGATGCAGTTCGAATATTGGGCACAAATGACCACAGGAAGTGGTGTCTCCATAGTTTAGCACCTCGGCTCACGACATCTTGAAGTTCACAGCAAGAATCGTGGCAATAACTCCCAACTCTGGATGAAACTGCAGTTCCGGTTAATTCTCGTTTGTGGTTAAGGGGGCCGGCAGGTGGTTACGGCTAACTTTTGTTCTACTTATGCTATTGAATTGAAACTTTGCCACAATATTATCATCAATAATGATTGCTTTGGTGCAAAATATCATTTCTCTAACTTCAATAGTTTCAGAGATATTTACTGATGAGTATGCGATATTGGAGATTTCCTGCATTTTGTGCTCAGGGAGCAGCACTTGTTTAAATGTACTGAAACTTCACTCACAAGGTCAAAAAAGGACCCTGAAAAAATGACAGAGTGAGATTTTGGCTATGTTGTCTGGTTTAGGTTCTGAGCAGGTTCAAAGCTAAGCAGGTCACAAAAAGAGGTAAAAACTTGTCCTCCAAGCAGCAAAAGCCTCATAGCTTCTAATGCGAATATGTTAGAGCATGTATCTGAGATACAGCAAACGGGAGATTCGCTCCCCAGCGTTAAACTTAATTTTGAGATGAGTGAGTTTTTGAAAGATGAAGATTTTCGACTACGGATGATTTTTTCTCACATAATTATTGCATCGGAACCTTTTTGACCCTTACAATCTGAAGGAAGGAGAGGCGATACAGAAAAATGACTAAAGACCAAAAATGTGGGGCACATTCCAAACCCTAAGGAACACGATTTGCTAAAAAATCAAAATTTTTGCCAAAAAATGCCATCGGAACCACCTGCCGGCCCCCTTAAACTTTAGTTTGGGACGTAAAGTTTACATTGGCTACTGCACACCAAAGATGCGCAGTTCCTTTGCTGTTGGTCCGTTCCACAACTGAGGAGTGAGATAACTGCTGTGGCGTGGAGAAGGGAGGGAGCATGAGCTGTACTTTTGAGCACTGTATTTGTGCTCTCAGGTCCTCTTTCTAAGAAAAAGTTCTGATCCTTCTTTCAGCTTTCCACTTTAAATGACATCCCTTTCGGGGGAGGGGTGAAAGAACACCCTGGCAGTGATCTTTCTGCCCAAAGCAGTGACACTCCTTCAGTGCTGCATTTGGCCTTTCTTGCCAATTTTTTTATGCGACCAATGCACAGCCCTGGCTTGGTTGTGTTTTGAGAAGCTGCAATTTGTGAAAAAGTTCCAGCAATTGCAACCAAAACCCCCTTCCAGGGGCTGCCATGAGAACCGTGTATCCTCAGAAACTTGAGCATTTGTCGACATTGAGAAAATAAGTGCAATGAATTCACGTTTCTTTTCACTTTCTCTTTGAAAAAGCGTGAGATTTGGACGAAACAGCCTCCATCTGCTGTGTTTTGTCATTCGTTCAGCTTTGCACAGGAAAACAATCTGCACGTTGGCAAAATATTTTGAAATTTTGGAGACACCAAAATGAAAGCCAATAATTTTCAAGTGAGCAAGAGAGCATGTGCATGTGCAGAGCATTCCAAATTTGTTGAGCCACGGAAAGCAAATTTCTCAAAGTCGACTGCAGCTTTTGCATCTAGCTTTTTTGGCAGCAGAATTCACAGCAGTTCCATTGTTCAAAAACGAGTGCCATTTTGGCTGCGTAATCATTTGTTCCTGTGTTCTTGATTGAAATAAATCGTTACTGTCCTGACACATTGAAAGCAATAAACGGTTCATTTGCAGAAAGCCCAGTGAGACCACCTTTCGAGACATTGACCGCCCATCTCGTGGGTTGGGATCACATGTGGATGAGCTGAGTGTGCGGCCAATCCTGATGCAGAAGATCCTCACAAGAGACGGAGCCGTAGACTCCGTTCACCTGCACCTGGCAAAGGGAGCACTAGTCGCTCAAAAAGGTCGTGAAATGTTCTCCGCATTCCTCTTTACCTCACACAAAAGACAAGTCAACTGCTAATGGCCAGAAGGGAAGTCACCAGGAACGGTTAATTGTTTGAGAAAAAATTTCCCCTCAGTTAAACATCAATGGGGAACATCGATGAGAGCATGTGTCTTTCTGGAAAAGAGACCAGAAAACTAGAAAGAAAGTTGACATTCCAAGTTGATGGAACTCTAAGGCCTCCAAAGAATGTGAATTTCGCATCTCGTCATGGCGTTGCAAATTATTTTTTTAATTTGTTACTGCCATAGTTTATCAAGGACAACCGAGTGTAAAGCACAGTGTCATGGCCTGTCTCACATTGAAGGCTGAAATTCGAAAAAAAAATAGGATTTAATGAGCAGAGATCAATTTCCTTAGAGCAACTCAATCCTTGAGAGCAACTCGATCCTTGAGAGCAACTCGATCCTTGAGAGCAACTCGATCCTTGAGAGCAACTCGAATAAATATTCAGCAGGCCTTAAAATTCTTGGAGATGCACCAGATGGACTAGTCTATTTGGCCTGCATTCCAGTTGGCACCTGCAGTGTATCCCTTCATTGCGGCCAGTTTTTCTTGCATTCCTGCATATGCAAAGTAGGGGGCATATCACATCTCTATGCTGTGCTGGTCCACGACCCAGCTGAATGCTTCAGCTCAACCCTGCCATCCAAACAACTGCACATGTGAAGCTTATACCAGGTATCAGCTATCAACTGCAATTTATACTCACCAGAGAAGGGATCCATCTCCCGCAACGGAAACTTTACAGTTAACAGATCAAACACAAGCCCAAGCTTCACCCAGCTACAAAGTCAGGGGTGTACACGTGCAGGAAAATCTACATTGGCCAAAACCAAAAGACCTTTCCACCCTTGCTTCAAAGAACACCAGCGGTCAAGCAGGTTTTCATCTCAAAGTTTCAGCTGCCTTGGCTTTCAACTGCCTACAAACTGGCTTCTCATCAGATTGGCCCACAGCCAAAATAATGGTGGAGAAAAAACATGTATACAGCAGATTTCTCCTGGAATGCTTCCACATCTTCCATCAATGCCAACCACAGCACCTCACTCCACCATTCACTGAAGCCCTTCACGACATTTCTAGGATATCATGTCCTTCCATCAGGTGCTGATGTTGAGCTGATGACAGTTCCGATTAGTGTGCACTAGCACTCGATGTCACCGAATTCGCTGTTTGCGCTGAATTTTATTCCTTGCTGTGCTGGTTTGTGACAAAGGGGGCCTTTGTCACAAACCAGCACAGCAAGGAATAAAATTCAGCGCAAACAGCGAATTCGGTGACATCGAGTGCTAGTGCACACTAATCGGAACTGTCATCAGCTCAACATCAGCACCTGATGGAAGGACATGATGTCCTAGAAATGTCGTGCGACCAAAAGAAGTGAAACCAAAAAAGTGATAAACGTTAACCAAAATCAGTTTAATGCAGCAGCAAAAGTAGGTTAATGCTAGTAAAATCTTTCATTAAATGTCGTGCGACCAAAAGAGGTGAAACCACAGAGATAAACGTAAACCAAAATCAGTTTAATGCAGCAGCAAAAGTAGGTTAATGCTAGTAAAATCTTTCATTAAATGTCGTGCGACCAAAACAGGTGAAACCACAGAGATAAACGTAAACCAAAATCAGTTTAATGGCAGCAAAAGTAGGTTAATGCTAGTAAAATCTTTCATTAAATGTCGTGCGACCAAAAGAAGTGAAACCACAGAGATAAACGTAAACCAAAATCAGTTTAATGCAGCAGCAAAAGTAGGTTAATGCTAGTAAAATCTTTCATTAAATGTCGTGCGACTAAAAGAAGTGAAACCACAGAGATAAACGTAAACCAAAATCAGTTTAATGCAGCAGCAAAAGTAGGTTAATGATGCTAGTAAAATCTTTCATTAAATTAATGACAGTGTTATGCTCTTAGATTCAGCCAGTGACCAGTGATTCAGTTTTGGAACCCAAAAAAAAGAACTAAGTACAAACCGTGCTTCAAGCACATTTTGATGAATTTCCCAAGCTTAAAAGAAAGAGAAACGAAAGTTGCTTAGAATAGGTACGAGAAAAATCGGCTGCAAGAATTTGTCACCATAACTGCATTTCCACGCTTTAAAGAGAAAGAAACTCAAGTTTTTTTTCGATTTCCAGAAAAAATCAGGTGCAACAATTTGTCACCGCAACGACATTTTCAAGCTGAAAAGAAAAAGAAATGAAAGTAGTTTAGCGCTCGTATTCCCCATTGCAAGTCACCCTCAGGTGCCACTCATTAGCCAATTCAACAGACAGATGCACATTTTGCAACAATGGAAAGGAATCAGCGTTGTAAATAGAAATTAAATTTTCCCAACACAAATCTATCCATTGAATTGGTTATTGAGTGGCACCTGAGGGTGAGTTGCAATGGGGAATACGGCCGTAGATTTCCAAAAAATCAGTTGCAACAATTTGTAACCATAACTGCATTTCCAAGCATAGAGAAAGAACCGAAAGTATGAAATATCACCCTTACCGAGAATATCGACGGTTTTATCTCCATGGTGTGAGTTGAGTCGACGTTTCGGGCGCATCGCGCGTCCGTTATCAAGACGAGACTGATTGAAAGCGGCGACGTTGCATGGTGATGTGTCTCCAAAGGCGCTGGGGGAGGTAGGTGGAAGTGGGGTAGTGGCTGTTGTTTCCTTGGAGACCAGCTGAAGAGTTCGGTTGACAGGTGGGGAAATACGCCCGAAACGTCGACTCAACTCACACCATGGAGATAAAATCGTCGAAATGCCCGGTAAGGGTGATATTTTAGTTTAAGACACATCTCCAAGTTTCCAACCCACTGTTTACAGTTTGTTAAACGAAGTATTTTAGATTTGAACAGGTGTCTATCAGTTCATCAAAACAATCTCCCCAGCACATCTGATCACTGTTTCACAAACTCCAACATAAAAGTGTATGTTCCACCGAACAATAACAATTAAACAACAAAATTAGATACATTTCCAATAAAACAAATTGTAGTTTTTTTGTGCTCAACTTGAAGTTTTTCTTCCCATCAAAATTCACCTCTGAGGCTTCACAAACTCCAACATAAAAGTGTATGTTCCACCGAACAATAACAATTAAACAACAAAATTAGATACATTTCCAATAAAACAAATTGTAGTTTTTTGTAGCTCAACTTGAAGTTTTTCTTCCCATCAAAATTCACCTCTGAGGCTTATCTTCCCATCAGGCCAGCAGATCTCTGATGCAACTTCATGTGATCGGCGAGGTAAGCTTTCGAGTTTCCGCAATAGCCACAAATGTCACACTTGAAGGATTGAGAGGAACTTGAGTGCCGAGATCGGTGGTGTTTTTTCAAACTGGGCAAAGTTTTTGTCCTGAAGATGCACAAGGCGCACTGATAGGGTTTAGCTGTTGTGTGGATAATTTGGTGTTCCTTCAATGCATGAGTTGTTCTGGCACTGTAGTCACAGAGGTCGCACTTGAATGGCTTGCTGGACGTATGGTATTGTGCTCCGTGTGCCTCTAGGGCACAAGCTGTCCTGCCACGGTAGCAGCACAGTTCGCACTTGAATTTCATTAACCCGCTGGAAGAATGGCAGATAGCATGGTGTGTAGTTATGCCTTGTTTGCAATCAGAACGGAAGTTGCAGTTGCCACATTTGAAAGGCTTTGCTATAGGGTGAACTTTACGACAATGCTTTTTAAAAACCGCAACATGCCTAAAAGTTAAGCCACACATATCGCATCTGAGATGGGCATCAGCAGAATGAGCTCGTTTGTGTGCGTAGAGGCCGCTGCCACGGTTAAAAGACTTATCACACCTGTCACATTTATAAACCTTAATCGAAGAGTGACAACTTTGGTGTTGCCACAAGCCACTTCGGTCCTTCGAAGAGTAGTCGCACTTGCTGCATTTAAATGGCTTTTCAGACGAATGGCGCAGTAGGTGTAACTGTAAGTCACAAAGCATCTTAGAGGAGTAGCCACATATCTCACACTTAAGTGGCTTCAAAGAAGAGTGGCGGCGGATTTTATGTTTCCGCAGGTCACCTGCGTAATTTGACGAGTAGACACATCGGTCACATTTAAATGGTTTTAATGAGGAGTGGCTGATTTTGTGGCTTTGCAAGCAACTTTTAAAGATCGTACAGAAGTTGCATTCATCACATTTAAATGGCTTGTTGGAAGTGTGTTTCCGTTTGTGCACGTATAAACTTGCTTGGTTGTACGTGCAGAAATCACACTGTTCACATTTCAATGGTTTGTCATTGTGACAGCGTTGGTGTTTGCGAAAGTATCCTGGTTTGGTTGTACAGTAATCACACTTGTCACACTTTAATTCTTTGATTGTCCAGTGACGGCAATGATGACGTCGAAGTTCTTCCGGAAAACTTGCTGAGTAGTTACATTGGTCACATTTTAATGGTTTGATGGGAGAGTGTCGAATTTCGTGGTGTTGTTTCAAGTTATGCGAATAATTTGTGCAGAAGTTACACTGGTCGCATTTAAACCATTTCGTTGAAGAATGGCACATTTTATGAATCCGCAAACGTTCCATGGTCTTCGTACAGAATTCACACTCGTCACATTTGTATGGCTTGTCTGAAGAGTGATGGAGTTTGTGACGACGTAAATTACCACGGATATTTGTGGTGTAGTCACAAAGATCACATTTGTATGGCCTTTCAGTGGAATGAGGAAGCTGATGTTTCTCCAAGCAAAGTTTATGCCTTGGAGATTTTGCAGTAGTGGCAGGGCCACCTTTCCTTTCGTCGAATTCTGAACATGCCGCAGCATCAATTCTGTCGACAAAACTGTGCCTAGTGGAGTGATCTTTGACAAGCTGCTGGGGTTGAGACAGTGGTAATCTGCTTCCATTCTCTGTGCTGAAGCCACAATTAACACTCCTTCTTCTTCTTGAAGGTTCGTTTATCGAGTAACGTGTGCAAAGGCTGCTGATTGGTTTCTCGGGGAGCTGAAATTCTGATTTAGGGGTGGACAGGTATGACGAATCAATGAGATCGAGTTTGACGAAACATTTGAAGATCTTTGGATCAGCTGCAGACATATGCATGTCACTGGAACTGAGCTGACAAGTCACATGGTGATTTGGCTTCGCAAGACTTGATTCGCCAACTTCTTGCTGAATTCCTGAAGAACAAAAAAATCAGATGAAGCATTTGGTTACCATGATCAATACTTTGACTAAGTAAGTCCTGCGGTTAAAAAATACTCCCTGATTGAAAAGATAGGTTTTAGTGGACAACACCAAACATCAGGGCTCACCAAACTTCCAAGGTGGAAAGGCGGTTAAATCCCCCGTAAATTTCATCAAATTCCCCAGAAGTGCCCTGGCTCTCCAACGGGGACAACATCGAAACCACTCCTTGCAGCAACTTCATCTGAAACCACCCACCATGAACCGCCACAACACTTCAAATTCAAAGAACACTGATCACAACAAAGCAACATTTGTCTCATCAAAAGTAGCTGGATTGAGTCATCACAGTGGAGTTTGTGTGTAGGACAGTAAGGGAATGGAATGCTTTGAGCCCTGTGGTCTTTGGCAATGCTCGTGATATAAGTGCTGACACGTTTAAGAGAAATATTATGCAGAGGACGAATTAATCTAGTTTTATCCTGTCTGGATAAATTACACGTTGTTTTGATTCATGTTGTCTTTGCGTCACACTATGACAATGCCTTCTGGTTGCTATTGTTTGTGCTATCCACATTGTAATTTGCGCAGGAGAAGTCCATGCAAATTAAAACAAAAAAAAAAAAATCACGAATATGAACTACCAATAAAATGCTGTCGCACACTCAATTTCATGAAGTCGGGTTTGAAAACAAGTAAAGAGTTCCATGGCTTGCATGGAAGCAACAAATCATGAAGCTAATTATTCAGAAACGTCTAGTTATAAAAGCACCAAAAAAGCCGATTTTTAAGCCAACAGGACTGAAGAGACAAACGATTTTGCAGAAAACAAAGATTGCCCATTTTGATTACAAGTGAATCGCGAGTCCAGAATTTAAACCCTTGTTCCCACCAACTGCCGATCCATTGCTGTCACGGACCCCAGAATCTAAGAGTTGCTTTGCTATCAAACAATTCGCACAATCTCCTGCCAAAACAGTCCCCATATGACTAACAAGGCAAATGCTCATCGAAGGAGAAACAGAGCTTGAAAAAACAGACAACTTCTTGTGAGTCACCTTAGAGTGTCAGAGAAGGTATTGTCGTGGTGTCTTGTATGTCCCATTCCAATTTTAGAGATCCGAATGAGGCCACCAAAGGAGACTTATTATTGAAATGAGAGATTTTTGAGCAGCAATTCAAAATCTGCATGCAGCAACAATGAATGAAATGCATAGTTGTTAAAAATGCAAGTTTTGCAATATTTTTGCTGTTGTTCAACTTGCCATTGTCTGCCACCATGCAACAAGGTATGATAACAAAAAACGACTAAACCAAACTCCAAACTCAGAAAAAAGAGACTCATGAAATATTATCAAATCATTCGAAAAGCAATGAGAAAATAAGTCAAGTGTTTTCGCCTGAAATTTTAGAAAAACGCACATATCCTGAAGCAAAAAATGTCTCCTGTTAATTAAGTGTCAGGTTAAGAGAAATGCAACCACTCTTTTGGTTTGGTGAGTCTCGTTCAGTTAAGAGAGTTAAGAGAAATTGAACTTTTCTTTTTGTTTAGAAAATTTAGAGGAATTCACCCTTCCTTCAGCATAAGAGCAACTCAATCTTTCTTGACGGTAACATGACAAAAAGTTTTCTCAGAAAAGAATTTGATTGTGAAGGGCAAAACATACTCGTAAACCTAAAGTACAGATAAAAACTCTGTAACAGCAGTGCCAGGTCAAAAGAAATGTAAGCTTTCACCGGACTCATTCCACAGGCAAAGGCAATACTTTCGATGAAAAGAAATGTGTGTTGCACATGGAAAGAGACAAAGGGAAGCCATGACTTCGGTCCAGAAAAACACCTTTCCATGTGTTGCACACGGAAAGAGACAAAGGGAAGCCATGACTTCGGTCCAGAAAAACACCTTCCGTGTGTTGCACATGGAAAGAGACAAGGGGAAGCCATGACTTCGGTCCAGAAAAACACCTTTCCGTGTGTTGCGCATGGAAAGAGATAAAGGGAAGCCATGACTTCGGTCCAGAAAAACACCTTTCCGTGTGTTGCACATGGTAAGAGACAAAGGGAAGCCATGACTTCGGTCCAGAAAAACACCTTTCCGTGTGTTGCACATGGAAAGAGACAAAGGGAAGCCTTAACTTCGGTCCAGAAAAACACCTTTCCGTGTGTTGCACATGGAAACAGACAAAGGGAAGCCATGACTTCAGTCCAGAAAAACACCTTTCCGTGTGTTGCACATGGAAAGAGATAAAGGGAAGCCATGACTTCGTTCCAGAAAAACACCTTTCCAAATCAAGCTGAAAATATAAGTTCGATAGGACCAGAAAAAAAAAGAACAAAAAAATTAGGACAACAAAGAAAAAACACAGGCTGTAAAGATAATTTTGAATACCTGAATATCCATTGTATGAATCAAAATTGCCATTTCGAGATTTCACAGTGCCCCCAGAGATGTTGAAGTTCTCCTCAGAAGCAAAAGGAAGAATCAGTTCCGAATCTTTGGTCGCTGTTTGGTTAAAAAAGCCAGATTCTGATGCCAAGTTTGTATGATGAACGAAGATATTTTCAGAGGTTCGGTCACCGACGAACTCCATTTCTGCTTCCAACTTTATATGTTGACCAAAAATATGTTTTTCGACATGATCATCTGCTAAGTCAGATGCTGGTGCCAATTCCATATCTCGATGGAGAATATCTTTGGAGACAGGAGAGCTGACCAACTCAGATTCTGTTTCCAAATTCATATCTTGGTCGAAGATATCTTTGGAGTCAAGATCACCGCCCATATCTGATTCTGCTTTTAACTTCACACTCGCACCTTGGCTGAGGATATTTTTGGAGACAGGGTCACTGACCAAGTCTGATTCATCTGCAACCTTCATATCTTGACTGAAGATATCTTTTAACACATGATCACTTGCGAAGTCAGACACCACTTCCAGCTTATCTTGACTGAAGACATCTTCGGATTCAGGACCACTGACCAAGTGAGATTCCACTTTCACTTCCATTATCTTGGTTAAAGATATCACTGGAAAGGGGATCACTGATCAAGCCAGGTCAGATTCTGCTTTTTTAGTTGGGGGTTTGGAGGACGGACTTCTCCTAAAATCATAGCTATTTGAGAGGACAGGGTTCTCGAAATGGTCCAACAAGTGGTTTTCAATTGTTTTTCACCAGAAATCCTAAAAAATTAAAGGTTCTTTGAAGGGTTCAAGGTTCATCTGTGGAAATAAAGGTTTTTCAGGTTTAGATTCAGTCGGGAACCCTGAAATAAGTTAACTATCGTTTTCGTGGTCTTTCGACAAAACTGGCATTGCACTATGATTGTGACATTTGGCGATTGCGAACTTGAAACATATTCATGTTGGACATACGAAATTTCGGTAAGATTCAGGTAAGATTCTGCTTCCAACACCACACTCGTGTCCTCAGGAATTGACGACAACTTTTTTTCTGAAATTGGACAAGAGGTGCATGGGTGCAAGCAGGGCGTTTATGCATGACAATCAGTGAGACTCCGGAAAAACCTAGCGAGAGGATTCAGAACCAACGATCTTGTGTCGTGAGAATAACTTTACATTTTGGGGAAAAAGTTCTTTGGAACCTTTTTTGGAAAACCTTTTGGAGAGAATCCATTATTGGAAGAAATGACCATATTTCTAAGAGGATGGAATCACAACTGGGCAAGTCAAAAAATAGTTGTTTGAGTGTGTGAGTGAAGCAGTTTCGTTCGAGTGGCATGATCGCAGGAGTTTCAGTTTTTAGTCTAAAGGACCTTCGCATGAGTGACACTTTGGAGAAGAGGGTGTTTCCTGGTAATGGAAGTTTACAGGGGAAGCTTTTTACCATATGACCATCTGCTGTTGGCCACTCGGGTACCATAATTTTCGGCCTCTTTTGTGACAGAGAGCCAAAAATCTGAAAACAGCATTCTCAACCACACGCATGGTTCAGGATGGTACAAATGTTCAGCCAAAAAGAGGATGCATTTCTTCAGTCAAATCACTCACAGTGTGAGGAACATGAATTTCATGAGTGCATATGAGGAAGAGCTTTGGCCCAAAGTCATTTCCCGATATGCAACAGACAGATTCGTGTAACACTTTTGAAGCGGGAAAGACTACTGAAGTGCAACAGATCAGAGGCTTGAATTGCGGGCCTTCCACCGCGACACAATTCCGCAGCCTGGTGTCCCAATTGTCCAGGATATGTCGGATCATTTCGCCTGTGATGTGGTCACACACCGCGGCTATGTTGTCGTTGAGGGCCTGTATTGTGGCCGGTTAATTTTGATTCACACTGTACGAAGGGCGTTCGAAAAGTTTTTGACATCACCCTGTAGTTCAAAAAAATATTGGCAATGCCAAGATTTCGATTAGCTTAGGCCTATAAAATACTCTATGGCTCTTGCCTTACAAATTTACAGGTGTCCAACACAACCGTCCATGGGCAGAAGAGCATTCAGATTAGGGTGAGTTCCATAGCTCTGAAAATATCACTTTGGCAAAGTCATGAATATGTGGACATGGTTTTTCTGCCAAGTTGTTTACAGTTTAGGTTTTCCAACCAAACATTGCTGGTGCCAAATCAGGACTGTGGGCTTGAGGAGGCAGTAATTATTTGCAGATATGGTGTTTTATCATCAAAAATTCTGAAACTTGGGCATTTCTCTTGCAAACGGGAATGTTCAAGATTTCAAGACTTAGCAAAAAGCAGCATTTTCAGAGCTCAGGAACACACCCTCATCTATTTACCACTATGCCATGAAAAATTGGCATAGATGTCTGCGATTTTGTGCTGAAAGAGCTGGAGAAATGTTTGAAGCCCTGAACCAATCAAAATCTTGATGGCGGTAAGATTTTCTGAACTACAGGGTGATGTCAAAAACTTTCCGAACGCCCTTCGTATATCCAGGGTCCTCATTTCAAACATCTGCGAGCACATAAACATCAGGTTTTCGTGCAACCATCATCCATGGGATATTTTGTGGAACAACTGAAACCCGATCCAGTTGAAATGAAGAAGGATTGCAAAATAACAGAGTTCCCAGCATTTCCGCAAAACCATTTTCTCGACTTTTCAACGTTTTTCAAGATTTCATCGGTCTTTTGAACGACAAAGTCCAACCACATATGTGCCCGTTTGTGGTTGGACGGCCAAAGATGGGTCAGGGAGAACCAGTACCAGTGAGAAAGTGGCAGATCCCCTGGTTGGGGGTTTGGAGGATGGAGTCCCCCTAAAATCAGAGCTTTTTGAGAGGACAGGGTTCTCGATATGGTCCAACAAGTCGTTTTCAAGTTTTTTTCACAAGAAATCATCAAAAATTAAAGTTTTTTTTGTAGGGTTTGAGGTTCATCTGTGGAAATAAAGGTTTTTCAGGTTACAGCCAGGAACCCTGAAATAAGTTAACTATCGTTTCGTGGTCATTAGACAAAACTGGCATTCAACAATGATCGTAGCCTTAAGCGATTACGAACTTGAAGCAAATTCATGCTGGAGATACGAAATTTCGAGGAATGTTTTTTCCACTCTGCTCCTACAAATTCGAAAGCGGCGCATTTCAATACATGTGGAGAAATGTTTCAACAAGTACACATTTCAATCAAGAAAGAAAAGAAAAGAAACCAACTAAAAATGCTCATTGCATGCATGATGGAGGCACTCCACCACTCCAGTTTTCCTCACATTTTAAGCATTTTCAGTTGCACGAATTGTCGGCACAAGGATATTTGCAGCTCAACTGAAAAAGTCAAAACAAACGGCAGGCAAGATGTGTACAACTTCTCTACTTCCTGTCATCACAGTTTTTTTAGGCAGAAAATTGCGATTGTCCAAGTGTGACTATTTTGCAACTCGATTCTTGGAGCGTTTCATTGTCCACTAAGCTATTCACATGCGATAGTTGCTCCAACAAAATGCCTAAAAACCAGATTAAATGACTTATCGCATTCAGGTGTTGAGAAACTGTTCACGTGCATGAAAAACGGCTCTACTTTTCATGCCTGGAAAGTCCTTTCCACTGGCCGTTCACTGGATACAACAAGAGTTATCAAAGAACAACCATTAATTTTTCAATGCTCAACAGAAAAGAGACTTGCCTAAAAACCAGATTAAATGACTTAACGCATTCAGGTGTTGAGAAACTGTTCACGTGCATGAAAAACGGCTCTACTTTTCATGCCTGGAAAGTCCTTTCCACTGGCCGTTCACTGAGCAGTGGGATACAACAAGAGTTATCAAAGAACAACCATTAATTTTTCAATGCTCAACAGAAAAGAGTCTTGCCTAAAAACCAGATTAAATGACTTATCGCATTCAGGTGTTGAGAAACTGTTCACGTGCATGAAAAACGGCTCTACTTTTCATGCCTGGAAAGTCCTTTCCACTGGCCGTTCACTGAGCAGTGGGATACAACAAGAGTTATCAAAGAACAACCATTAATTTTTCAATGCTCAACAGAAAAGAGTCTTGCCTAAAAACCAGATTAAATGACTTAACGCATTCAGGTGTTGAGAAACTGTTCACGTGCATGAAAATCGGCTCTACTTTTCATGCCTGGAAAGTCCTTTCCGCTGGCCGTTCACTGAGCAGTGGGATACAACAAGAGTTATCAAAGAACAACCATTAATTTTTCAATGCTCAACAGAAAAGAGTCTTGCCTAAAAACCAGATTAAATGACTTATCGCATTCAGGTGTTGAGAAACTGTTCACGTGCATGAAAAACGGCTCTACTTTTCATGCCTGGAAAGTCCTTTCCACTGGCCGTTCACTGAGCAGTGGGATGCAACAAGAGTTATCAAAGAACAACCATTAATTTTTCAATGCTCAACAGAAAAGAGTCTTGCCTAAAAACCAGATTAAATGACTTAACGCATTCAGGTGTTGAGAAACTGTTCACGTGCATGAAAAACGGCTCTACTTTTCATGCCTGGAAAGTCCTTTCCGCTGGCCGTTCACTGAGCAGTGGGATACAACAAGAGTTATCAAAGAACAACCATTAATTTTTCAATGCTCAACAGAAAAGTGTCTTTTTACTTTGAAGGGTTGTCTAATGCCTCTTAAGAGTTTTTTTTATTCTTTTGTTAGAATTAAAGTGACAAATTTCGAAACAGGAGAAACTTTAATTTCTGAAAAAATTTGAAGGCTTTGCAAATTATGAAATCTTCCATTCTGTCACCACGAATGGATTTACACTGCACAATATTGAGTTCGACAACGCACAACATAATTCGATTGCTTCTAACATGAAATACTGCCCTGCATAGATTTAAAATTTAAAACTTCTCACCACTTTCCGGATTTTTTTGTGGTTTCATATCACACAGAACAGTTACAAAATTAGCAACTTCAGACAAAATTCAAGACCTCAGAAACACATCATCGGTCGCATGTCCACCATCAACGTGGAATATTTATAGGACTTCATTCTGCAAATTATGTCCTGCAGTTTTGTTTCTCAGAACTTGCGGAAGGTCATGTTGGTTCCCAGAACTTTCTCATCACTTAATTTGTGAAAATCTGAGGTTGACCAAACTGCACAATTAATGCCCCCAATGAAGGAAACTAACATGATAAGTCATGAATGACACTTTCGACTGAAGGCTAGCACTTCAAAAGAATGCCCACACCGGCTTTTAAATAACAAAACCCTGCTTTTGATGACGGAAAGCGATGGGAAATTTGCTTCACTGCAAATGTGATTTCTTGTCCAGAGACCGTAAATACTATAGAGACTAACAGTTTCTCATTTTGGGTGGGAAACTTTTGATTTTGGAAGTACTCAAGTTCCCCGAGAGATGGCCACGATGCCTGGGTTTGAATAAAAATAATTCAGCCGAGTCTCGAACACACGACCTTGCGATTAGCAGGCAGAGCTCTTCGCCACTGAGCCACGAGCACATTTTCGTTTTTGTGAACCGAAATGCCTCTTTGAAGTGATTCGAGACTTTTCTAAGCAGACATTTGCGCAGACGTTTCTGCGCAGACGATTTCAAATTGCTTTCATTCACGTCGGTCAATTTGGCTGGCCTCGCATTCAAAATTGACATTTTTGAACAATAATATCTACTGCGTTTGTGCCGATATTTTGCCTAATTTGGCCATCGGAAACCATTCCGTTGGCTCAAAGTCATGGTTCTCCTTCACCCACAAGACATCAACAGCTCGGAGACGTCACGTCACAGAACACATGCGCCCAAATGAGAGCACATTTTGCACAAACGGAGCAAGAAGTTTGGTTTGTGTGTTTCGACTTTTCATTAAGAGGCGGAGAGACCAACTTGACCGACGTGTTCATTTCCCTGAAGTTCCCCGAAAGACGGCAGGAGTAAAAGTGACAGATACAAATAAGTGGAGGGGCTAAATAAATCTGTTCGTCTATTCATTTACGTCTCTGATCTTGTCCCTGCCAAGATGCGATATCTTGTCATCTTCAAACCCGAACTGCCATGTTAACATGCCTGGTTCCTGGTGAACAACCGCGCAATTCTCTTGTTTACGTAATGTCACCTTTGAAGTCAATGTTTTAAAGTAAAAAGTGCATCGGAAACCTTTCTCCAAAAAAATATTTTCAAATCCCCCAGCAGGTCGGATGCAGCACTGCTTGTGTTGCATGTCTTGAGATATTAACAAATTCTGCAATATTTTGAGTCCAGAATCCAATCTCAAGTAACCTCTTAAAATTTAAATTTCATGCAAGAAAAATCAATTGGAAAAATTAAACATTGCAACACGAAAATGTGTGTTAAATTATATTTGTTCAAATTAGCAGCATGATCGATATTTCAATGCACTAAAGTGAAGAAACTGAAAAATTAACACCATCCATTTCAAAATACACATGGCTTTTGCAAAAGAAACATTTTGTGACATTTTAACCGTGGGGCAATGAAGCCAGCAATCTCATGTCGTCACAAAACACATTGCATAAAGGTGTGCAATTTATGGTGCAAATAGACCAGGTATTCAATTCCCCAGTGCATCAAAATATATGAAAAAATCACTTGTGGTGAGAGACATTTCAACAACACAGCATTTGTAGAAGGAGTTTCAACGTGGAAAAGAAACTTTTAATTTAAAACGAGCACAAAGACACCACCGAAAAGTGACAAACACTTTCCACTGGAATGGACATGCCAAACAAGTGTGATATCGTAGAAACCACAAAAGGTGACCCATTGTCCAAAAGCAATTATTTTGGGTCGAATACTTAAAAATGAATAATCAGTTTGGCAACAGTTCAGAATGTCTATTCTGCATGATTGTCTATTCTCTATATATATTATATATTATATTATATATCTCTATCTATATATATATATATTCTCTATATATTCTATATGTCTATTCTCCATGTCTATTCTGCATGTGGATCAGGTCAAGTTTGTGGATGAAATTTGCATTTTCCTTTCACTCGTTCCCACTGACCTCAACTCCTACCCTCACCGCCCATTGATTGGTGTCTACCTGTCTATTGGTTGTTGACAAAACGTAGGTACTGCTCGCTGTCCATCTAAACGTCCGCAAACTTGGCCTCCTCCTGTGAAGGCAGGTACACGGAACAGTCCAATATTTCAGAGATAACATCTGTTACAAACCGGCATTGGATGTCTTACTGAGCACTGCAAGGCCAATGATCCATCCCAATTCAGGGGACAATTTCTATGCTGAGCATTAGAGAGAAATCGAGGGAAAAAACTGCCAGCCACCCTTGAGTAAAATTAGGAAAGACATGGCTGAAGGATTTCCGTTGATGTGAAATGAAATGAGCAAATTCTTTATGAGATCAAAGCACAGTTACACCTTTGCCTCTGCCTCTTTTTTTCACTGATCACGTGAATTATTTTGTCAAATTCAAACACTTCTGCAGTTTAGCAACAAAAATGGTTGGAAGACAGTGTGAAACATGCAACCACTTGTGCGATTTTTTAATTTGGCTGGTTTTGGAAAATGAGATTTGTCATTATGTCTGCGAGATAGAGACCAGGCAAATACGAGTTTGCATAGATGGGCACTCAATTTCTGAAAAAATGTGATTTTTCATTTTTGGGTCAATTCCAAACTACTCGTAAGATCCTACGCAAAAACATCCCACAAAAATAAAAGTCAAAAAATGACAAAAAAAAGCTTGTGTCCACAACATTTCAAAGCAATGTCCAAAATGTTTCCCTAAAATAGCTATCCCAAATCAGTTGAAGGCAGAATCTTTAAAAAGGACGCATCTGTCTGGCCAAATAGCAGCGCTCCCGGCAGGCCTTTTAATTCCCAAATTGTAGTACAGTTCGTTGCAAAAAACCTGTTACATATACAGGGGGAATGAGAGATGATGATTTTCATTTGCAAAATACTTGTTACACATATGGAGACGTAATGGAAGAAGGTGATTTCCTTTTCCAAAATACTTGTAACACATATTAGCTTAGATGGGACAATTTTAACAATGTAGTCCTTGAACCATAGTGATTCTTGTTCGCTGGTTGTCCCATCTAAGCAAATATGTGTCACAAGTATTTTACAAAAGGAAATCACCTTCATCCGGTACGTCTCCATATGTGTAACAAGTGTTTTGCAAATGGAAATCATCTCCCATTCCCCCTGTATATGTAAAAAGGTTTTTTGCAACGCTCTGTACATGTAGCATTCATATTTCCTGCACCTGTCTTCAAAAAATTTAAAACAAATCCACTGGTTCCTTGCAGTGGTGGGAAAATCACAAAAAATGTGACTGACCATCAGAGTCTTTAGAGTATTCTGTCCATCTTAAGAGTAATTGTTTGACCCTACAGGACACCTTTTTATGTGATCACTAGTTAGGTAACTATTGATTGGTCAGTGTTAGAACCAGGGGTAGTTTTTTTGTCAAAAACGCTCTATCTCTTAGGGTTTCCGGGAAAACATGATTTTCTCTCGAAAAATCCTGGGTTGTTCTTTCAGCTTTGACACATTTCGGCCGTATTCCCCATTGCAACTCACCCTCAGGTGCCACTCAATAACCAATTCAATGGACAGATTTGTGTTGTGAAAATTTCATTTCTATGCACAACGCTTATTCCTGTTGCATTGTTGGAAAAAATGCATCCCTCTGTTGAATTGGTTATTGGGTGGCACCTGAGGGTGAGTTGCAATGGGGAATACGGCCGTTTATGTGCTTGGTGGATGCAGAACCATTGATAGCCAGGGAGAGAAGTAGAGAGGGGTTTTCCTCATAAATGCTCCATCACTTACTCATAAATGCCCCGGAAAACACACTTTTTCTTTCTGTTCCAGTCATCCAGCATGGTTGGATCATGCAGACTGAAGGGATCGAATGACCAATATCCATGCCAAAAATAAAATGAATAAAATAGCCAGAAAAAGGCACGCATGGAAACAGTCATCGGAAATAAACAAATCTTTAAACTCGATTTCTGAGAATTCCACGCTTTTTTCTTCGACGCCCTGCTGCCGTGCATTCTAAAAAATAAATGTATGAAATGTCAAAAATCTTTTTGAGATGCTAATTGATGCAGCGTAAACAATTTTAAATGAGGCCCAAATGCCGCCAGAAATCCATTTTAAATATTTCCCCTTTGGTGGCAAATCAAAGGAGCCGTATTTTTGTGGGCCAATAACAGCAAAGAAAGAAGGTTTGTCATTTGTGCTGCCGTGTGAGGCGGTTGACTGTTTGCAGCTGAAAGATGTGGGAGAAACAGAAATACATTGGCCCACAAAGTACCCAGAGGGATAAAAAAAGCCTCATCAAAAGTCGTCGAACATAGGAGTTCATTATAAACTCAGGCGCCATTTAGAATCAATGGCAGTGTGCGCCGCAAAACATCATAACACTCGTGTAAGGTGTGAAGTTGCACCAAGAACTGTTGAAATTAGATGGCCCCTGTATTAGCCAGTACTTTAAAATATCGCCTATGTTCGAGGACTTTTGATAAGCTCCGTATTGATCTTATTTGGAAAGACTCCGACTGGCAACCTGGTGGCAGACCAGCCACCGGGAAAAGGGTGTAGTTCATTTGCTCATCAAAATGCATCATTATGGTTTATCTTCTCTGTGAACATAAATCCTTCGTTTTGATGTCCTAATGGCCGCAGTTCTTCTGAGATGTGACTTCATATGAAGAATTAGGTAACCTTTGTACTTTACAGAAAAGCCACAAATGTCACAATTGAATGACTGAGCGGAAGTGGATCGCCGGAAGTGGTGATGCTGTTTCAGCATGGACAGAGTTCTTGCTTTGTAGTCACACAAGGCGCACTGATATGGTTTAGCTGTTGTGTGCCGAATTTGGTGTGCCTTCAAGACGTTGATTGTCCTGGCACTGTAATCACAGAGGTCGCACTTGAATGGCCTGCTGGAAGTGTGGCAGCAGACATGGTGATGTTTCAAAACTTCTCTGGAATTTGAACGGAAATCGCACTCGTCACATTTGTAGGGCTTTGCTGTTGAGTGAACGATGCGATGATGTTGTTTCAGGTATGGACGAGAAGCAAATGATGAGCAACATTTATCACAATTGAATGGTCCTTCGGAGTGACGAAGTTTATGATTACAGAGTTCACTGCTACGCTTAAAATACTTATCACACTCATCACAATGATAAGCCTTTACTGAAGAGTGACGGCTTTGGTGTTGCCTCAAGCTGGTTGGGGTCTTTCCAGAGAAGTCACACTTGTCACATTTGAATGGCCAATTAGAAGAGTGGCGGAGTAGGTGCACCCGTAAGTCAAGAAGCATCTTTGCAGAGTAGCCACACTGATCACATTTGAATGGCCTGAATGAAGAGTGACGACGGATTTTATGCGTCCGCAGGTCATCTTGGTTGTTGGATGAGTGGTCACACTGGTCACATTTAAACGGTTTTACTGATAAGTGGCGGGCCTTGTGTCTTTGCAAGGCATCTGGGAAGTGAGCACTGAAGTGGCATTCATCACATTTATATCGTTTAACTGAAGAATGCCTCCGTTTGTGCCCGTACAAACATCCAGGGTTATGTGTTGAGAAATCGCATTGGTCACATTTAAATTGTTTGATTTTGTGAGAGTTTTGGTGTTGCTGTAAGGAATATGGCGTGCTTGCACAATAATCACACTTGTCACAGTGAAATGGTTTGATTTTGATTTTTGAGTGACGGTGCTGATGTCGTTGCAAGTTTTCCGGAACACTTGAAGTGTAGTCACACTTGTCACATTTAAATTTGTGGGAAGAGTGATGACTTTGGTGGTGTTTCCGTAAGTGTCGTGGATAATTTGTGCAGTAGTCACACTTGTCACACTTTAACGTCTTTTCAGAGTGGCGAATTTTGTGCAATCGCAAAAGTTTCACGGTCTTTCAAAAGTGGTCACACTCGTCACACTTGTAGAGCTTGTCTGAAGAGTGGCGGACTTTGTGATTGCGTAAAGCAGATCGGAAACTTGTGCTATAGTCACAGAGATGGCATTTAAACATCCCTTCAGTGCAACATCCTTCCGGCAGCTGTTTCTCGGCGCAAAGATTTGTCCCTGAAGAGTCAACAGCGCTGGAATGGCCCCCTTTGAGCACAACACAATTTTCAGTGCACTGACTGATAAGATGGTGCTGGTGTTGTGGCGATCCATTTTTAGATCCAAAGCTGGACCCACATTGAGCACTTCTCGATGGTGTCTTCACTGAGTCACTGATGACATCACAATTGTTTGGTCTTTCGGCACTTCTACTTTCACTATGAGAAGTTAACAGATTTGACAAATCAAGGCGATTCAGCCTTTCAAAACATTGCAAGATCGTTGCATCAGCCATAGGTTGTTTGTATCAGTGGAACTGAATCAATAAGACATTGGTTTGCAGGACATGTTTCACCAATTGTTCGGTGAATTCCTGTGAGAAAAAAGAAAAATCAGAGTAAACGGTGGGTCACTGCATGCTCAGCACTGTTGTGGCTCATATATCAATATATCCATGGCAAATGCGTCCTATCTTATTCAAAGGACAGGTATTCAGACAAAGATACCAAAACTTGGCACGGGGCTGCATAAAGTTCACCAGGGAAAAGGCGTGAAAGTCTCTCGAAAATTTTATCAAAGTCCTGAGAAGTGCCTTGCCTCTCCAACCAATTAAACAATCAATATTTGACCTGGTAGCAAGCCCTGTCATTCTAGAGACTTCCTCCTTTGCAGCAGCCAAAAACTACAGGAGATTACCCCGAAACCACCTGTCAAGATCAAGCACAAGAAAATTCTGTCGAATCAAGAGTATGGACCAACAAATCCTGCCTGCATACTTGTTTAAATGAACTCGAGTATGATCTCAACAAAGGAACTTTAATTTAATTTAATTCAATTTAATTTGCTAGGACACAGTCCAGCGCAAATTAACAAGCAGCTAAGCTTTGTCATCGCGAAATAAAAATATATAACAAACTAACTTTCAAGATAAACAATTCAGAAAATTATTGTACAAACTGTATCAACTTTTTTTACAGTTGGTGCCCAATGCTAAGTTAACTGCTAAGTTAATCAAATGCGGGTCAATATAACCAAATGCAAAAAACCAACAAACAAAAACAACCAAAGGCCAAGTCGACTTTCAGTTACTGAGAACAACCAAAGGGATATGGTCAAAGCATTTAAAAAATCCTACCCATAAAGTGTCAGACTTCAATACCAAAACCCACTACTGCAGATGACAATTTCAACTTGGGATACCCCATACTCTGATGATAATTCATTCGTGACACCAAGATCATATTATTTTGAATGCAAAGAACTAACTAACAAATTGTGCAGAGAAGATCCGACCACTGATCTCTGTTACCCCCAGTTCTTGAGCTTGTAACCCCGTAAAAATAATTGTGCCCATCTACAATTTGGTGGGGTGCAATTTTTAAGAGTGGTCTTAATGCCTGCGCAGTGCATGGTGCTGTTTGTCCAAGACAGGCTCAAGATGAGCTTATCTCACCAGCTTCCAGAGTTATTTTCAGGTCTAGTAGAAAATTTTGCTTTGTGGTTGGAGCAAAAAGAAGGATCAACAGACACAGCACACTCAAGGTTTTCGTCACTTTCTTTGTATTTGGTTGGAGAAAGCATAATGATACTAGCATGTTCTTGCTGGCAAGTGAAAATTTTCCACAGATTGACAGAAAATTGGATTGCAACATGAAATAATCTCAATCCTCAAATTCGTGATCATTGGATTGAAACTGGCAATTACGAATATCTTTCTTCTGGCTGAGACCATTCATCGTCTGCTATTCTGGAAAAATATCATTCAACTTGTGTGGTGCACTTTTTCACGCAGAAAGACTGTTTGCATGGCACACACGAGGTGCATTCCAAAAGTTCGTACCGTTTGTCTGCTGCATAAAAATGGCAAATGCGTTTTGGCTGTTTTTCAGCTCAAATTGTGCTCCTTTCTTTCCTCTCCGTCTGTGCAAAAAACGGTTCGTCGATTTTCTTGCAGCGACTGTTTCCGTTTTTGATCTTACGAGCACTGTCTTGAAAACCAACTTTTCTCGTTTGAAAAATGATTTCATTGCTGACGGCAACAGCGCTGTCCATATCAACTTGCAGTTGGAAATTGTTTCCGATGATAAATTTTCACATTTTACTTTAGGGAAACGTCAGCACA
Source organism: Sinentomon sp. SZTP_YWyxl (assembly GCA_030068105.1). Lineage (NCBI taxonomy): Eukaryota > Metazoa > Arthropoda > Protura > Sinentomata > Sinentomidae > Sinentomon > Sinentomon sp. SZTP_YWyxl. The sequence continues at coordinate 1,918 of JASGXE010006646.1, read as the reverse complement.
AGTTTTGGGAGGGCTGGGTGGTCCTCACCAGGGGTGGATGACCATCTGCTCCGGAAAGGATGCCCATCACTGCCCTTTGAAAGCGCTAAGAATCTACTTTCAACTTTTGATTTCTCGGAGCAAACGAGAAAAATCAGAAAATAGATTATCTAGAAAAGGGCTGGAAATGACATTTTTGAATTTTCTGACATGACACCCAAAAAAATCAGTTCTGTGCCCTCTTCAAGTCTCACGATGGCAAAGTTGCATAAAAGGTCTGATAACGGCCCCACTTTGTCCCAGCAATTGCGAATTTGAAATTCCATTAATTTAATATCTGAATTTGTAATTGAATTCTCTCTCCATCACATTTTGAATAGATTAAGCATTTTCACAAGCAATCTAATATCAACAGAGCAAGGCAAAAAATATCCAGCTTGATTACTAGATAGACAGAAAATAAAAACACTTTCGCATAGCAGCATTCAAAAATTTTCATTTTTTGGCATTTTGGCAACACTTGGCATTTTGGCATTCTGGCAACACTGTCTCCAAGGTTCATCAATGATCGGATTAAGCTGCACTGAAATTGCTTGCTTGACATGGCATTGCAGTCCGTTTTGATTGACTTTTAAGGGTTTGTTGGATGCCCTAAAACCGGAGTCACATTCTCGCAATAATGCAAGGCAGGGGAAAGGGGTATGGGTAAAGCATACGGTGTACGCACAAATGAAAAACCAGAGTTGCACTGAGATAACAAATGGCTAAGACAAAGTGTATGGAAAAAATGAAAATCCTGAATCGCGTTATTACGATTAATGGCTCAGAAAAAGGTGTACACAAAACTGAAATCCTACATTGTATGTTACAATAACAAAATGGCGCAGGAAAAGCTATACATAAAAATCAAAGTGCTGAATTGGATCGTCAAGACAACAAAAGGCTCAAGAAAGGTTTCTGCAAAAATGAACATTCTGAGTTGGATTGTTACGATAGCAAATGGCTCAGAAAAAGGCTTCTGCAAAACCGAAAATTAAGAGTTGGATTGTTATGAATAAAGTGGTGACATCTGTAGTGGGACCTCGAAAAAGGCACAGATCACATAAATATAGCAAATGTAATTTTTTGCCATGGCCAAAGACTTTCGGCATCCCAAAATGGGCGCATGTTATTCCGATTAAAAAGTGTTGAGAGACATGGTTATAGAATAAGAAAACGTTTCTGATCACAAAATATGGTAAAACAGCAATTTTCATTTTTTCTATGGTCGAAGACTTTCGAGCATTCTCAAATTCTTAATTCTTCACATTTTTGGCATAATTTTGGCATGTATTCTATTTTTGGTGTCCTCTCATTAAAATAAATTTTATCAAAATAACTGCACTGACACCCATATTCTAATGACTCTGCAGGTTGGATTCAGTTCCGGCAGTTTTCATCTGAAACAGTTGAAAACTCATGGACAATTTTCATCTGAAACTTCTGAAAATTCATGGGTAGTTTTCATCTGAAACAGCTGAAAACTCATGGACAATTTTCATCTGAAACTGCTGAAAATTCATGGGCAATTTTCATTGAAACTGCTGAAAACTCTGGGAGTTTTCATCTGAAACTGCTGAACCTCATGGGGCTTTTCATCTGAAACTGCTGAAAATTCTGGGGTTTTCTCTGAAATGCTGAAAACTCATCAGTTTTATCTGAAACTGCTGAAAATTCGTGGGCAGTTTTATCTGAAAATGCTGCATTCATTTTATTGCTCTGAAAACTCATGGGCAGTTTTTATCTGAAACTGCTAAAAACTCTTGGGCAGTTTTCATCTGAAACCTCATGGGCAGTTTTCATCTGAAACCTCATGGGCAGTTTTCATCTGAAACTGCTGAAAATTCATGGGCAGTTTTCATCTGAAACTGCTGAAAACTCATGGGCAGTTTTTTTGAAA
>JASGXE010006645.1:0-20195 GCA_030068105.1 Sinentomon sp. SZTP_YWyxl | reverse complement strand
AAGCACGGAAATTTATATTTTGCAAGAAAAAAAGCAAGTTAAACCAAAATGAAAGAGACCCCAGATCAGGTTAGGTCGAGTCAAGCTATATTTCTGTCAGCAAGCCTACTAACTAACTGCCACTTTTTCTGAGCGAAACATAAAATATGAACAAAATCAGCTATAAAACAACAAGTGAAATAATTTGTCAAGTGTATGATGCATGGCAACAAACCATTCCCAACTTCCAGACAATGTCACGGGGTCTAATCAATCTAATCAACAGCAGAGAGCCTCTTTCAGAAGGGAAGCAGAAAAACAATAGCATCCTGGTAGCAATTGAAAAGAGATAAATTAAAATAACTTACTAAAATAAGAGTAAATAAAATTAAATGTATCACACAAAGTTTAAAAAATAATTGACATGGAAAGAGACATCAAAACACGGCGATGAAAAATTTAAAAAAAAAATGATACCTATAAAAAAGCATCTTCAAAAAATGACATAAATATGGAACATGTCTAAAAGTAGCAATACATTCACAATTTGTATGGAGTTTGTCCTGGGAAGAACAAACTTCAACTGAAAATGCACAATTTCAAAAACTATATGCTGACAGATAAAAGAATGACGACATCCCAAGGGCAATGCCCAATGCATGAATTTCTTAGAGTCTGCACAAATTTCAAAGCATTATGAGTAGAACTTGGAATGTCGCATCATTCAGTGGAAAACGACATTTCAGAACAAGATCGGTGGTCACTCAGTTCCTACAGGCTAGAAATAGAGGGATGTGGCCCAATTCTCCACCTTTTAACGTTTTTGGACTGTTGTCAAGGGCAACATTAAACCAGACTATCTGGTGACGTGGATATACACTGAATGTCCCAAAAATAAATCGAGAAAACCACTAGCTACATGGATTCTTTGGAAGATGCTTGCCCGAAACGACTCTCACCATCCGATCAGTCTCACTAGTTGTTATTGTAGACTGATGGAACATCTGATCAATGACCATCTTTGTGAGTGGTTCAGAGAAGGGGTGCAATGTCAGCCAGCATGGGTTTCGAAGAGGTTACACTTGGTGAGACACAGCTAGTTAGGTTATCTCGGATGGTTTAAGATATTTTAGATCAAGGTAGCCAGGCTGATGTAATTTTAATCGATTTTGAGAAAGACTTTGATTTGGTCCCTCATTCTGCTATTATAATAAAGTTAGGATCTCTGGGAGTTGAGGAAGGTATTGTTAATTGGATCACTGACTTCATCTCTGCCCGCACTCAGCAGGTAAGGGTGGGGAATACTTTCTCTGATTCTGTTTGTATTATTTCTGGTGTACAACAGAGGAGTGCCTTTGATCCAACACTTTTTCCAATTTTCATAAATGACCTGCCTGTCGATTTCAGTTGCCAGACCTTTTTGTTTGTTGATGATTGCATATTCAACAATGAAATTCAGAGTCATGTCATATTCAGTCCCTTCAAGATGATTTGGTCAGAACTGAGAACTGGTGCACAAATTGGGGCATGCACCTCAAAGTTGCAAAATTTATAGTTGCTGTCCTTTACTTCCTTTACTACAAGGGCATTTCCTTTTGTTGGTTCTTACGACTGATTAACACTGAATTGCCATATTCTCACAATGCTACTTGTCTTGGAATCACCTTTACAAAGAATCCGTGTTGGGGAAACCAGTTTCACAGTGTTGAAAAAAGGCAAACTGCACTGTTTTTGTCAAGCGCACATTTTGCGCTGGTTAGCTCGACTTTTGAATATGCCTCCACAGTTTGGGACCCCTAATGATTAGTGCACGTGGAAAAACGAGAGAGGGTCCAGTGTAGGGCAGCCCGTTTTGTATCAGGGTGCAATACAATCACAAGCTTATCATCCTTGACATCCAAACTTGGATGGAGCTCTCTTGCTAAGCGCAATGTTGCCAGGCTCATGAGCTTTTTTTGCTCTCTAAATAATTTAGGTGGTTGGTCTGATGTTTAGGAAAGTTTATCACTTCCAGCATGCATAAGTTGCTGTGATCATGATTCCAAATTACTCTGTAAACACCCTTATAAGGATGTTGAAAGTTTTCATTCATTGTCAGAATGGTGAATGACTGGAACTCCTTGGCAACTGAGGTATTTGGAAGTGGGGAAGACCTAAATATCCACGCTTTCAGGTGTACAAAAGGGAATTTTAAAAAAGGGAACAGTGCCCTAGCAGTCAGTTCCCAACCAAAAACAACTGAATCCGAAGTTCCAAAAACCGAATGAAGTAAAATGGATGCTGGCAGTCTTGTTTTCCAACACATTTTTTTCAAAAATAATGCGCATATTATGTGTTGTAAAAATAATATGTAAAATAGATATTTTGTCAAGAACAAATCAAAAAGAGCACTTTTACACAGATAAAAGAATATTATGTCCTTTGAATTACATCTCAAATTGAGCATACACAGTGTAGAGCAGGTCAAAATTTAAGGCAGAGAAAAATGAGCAGCAAAAAATTCATTCTGGTTTGTCCTGGGCTGCCCTGCCATCATGAAGAATTAAAATACGTTGTAGGAATGTGAATCCTGTCTTTAGCATTCCTTTCCTAGTAAAATAATCATGTTAAAATGTGCTTTTGGGACACTAGACAAATACAGTGATAAATAAGAATGATAGCTGTTGGAATTAAAAAAAATAAAAAAATCAAAACCAACAGACGGAAATAGCGCTGCCAAAGCAAACAAAACCTGACATTCAACGATGACAATATCCAACTTTCACCACAACACAACAAAGCACAACACCATGTCAACATCAGAGCACCACATGAAAGGGATTTACGACCAAAACAGCTTTCTTACAACAAAAATTCACCAGGAAACAAAAGAACAAATTTATTCCGACCAGACTGCAAAGAAGTACGAGTAGTTAGTTGGCGAGACGACACCAAACTAAATGGCACAACACAAAAAGACAACGTTAAAATGCAATCGATTCCCAAAAAGCACATCAGCAGAACCAGTCACAGAATGGAATTCATTCATGAGGAAATCAGAGGGAGTGATGTTCTTGAGAAAAATAAACCAGCAGAAGGGTGAATGATAAGCCATGTGCCAATGATCACAAGGAGAGACAATGTGATGTTTTCACTTTCTGTGCGGAGTTTCATGTCTTTTTCTGTGACTAGATCCCACGTCTATCACTATAAATAACTGCAACGCTTGATTGCTTTTTTTAGGAGAGCGTGAGCTCATTTCTTGATGATATTTCATTGCAGAGATGGAGGAACGAAACTGCACAACAGTTGGTATAATTCATTGAATATTCCCACCACAAAATTTGATTTTAAAACATTTGCACACAACCATGATGATTCTGCAAAAACAATTCCATTCTTTGCAAACAATTCACATGAGGGAAAATATGAATTGCCATTCTAACAGCAAATTGAGGCCAATTTGCTGTTAGAACATGCAAGATAGGCACATATGGAGTGTGAGCAGTCATTGGACGGGAACCCCTTGGAGTTCCACGAAATCACCGAATTCCTGCAATGTAAGAGGAATAACAGAATGGACAGGATATCTGTTATTACGAAAGGGCTTTAAGCTGGCGATTTGGTCCATATTATTGCGAACAATGACAAAAAGCACAAAAATTGGGATGACACTCGAATAGAAAACACAATCAGACCACCAAAAAAATAAGGATAAAAGTTGTTATGAACACGATACAAATCCATCCGACCAAAAAAAGATCATTATTGGAACATAAAGGTGGCAACCCCCAAAAGGCATGCCAATAATATTACTGTCCAAAAATATACGGGAATGTAAACTAAATGTAAGGTTAAAAGAGAAATATTGAAATCATTTGGTAACATAGTTGGAAGGACAAAGGGAAGATAATAAGGTCAAGAAAAATGAAAAAGAACACTGAAATCTAAGAAAACAGAATCTCATCACAGATGAAAACATCCTCGATTCTAAAGAAGGTAAAGGAAAACAATGTCAGATCTATAAAAAACAAAAATAATAATAAACAAGAAGTGATGTAACATGACGAGATAGAAGAAAGAGAAAATGATGTGAACACGTGTGAAAAGTGCGCATGAAAATAAAAAAAAAAGGAAACCACAAAACTTGCAAAATAAACTGGAAAAAGAGCCCAGCTGCACAACAAAATCGGGAATGAGCCAGTCATAAAAGTGCACAGGAATAGCTGCTAAAAGTGTGAAGAAACAGCTGCAACAAAAAAGGTGCAAAGTTTATGCGAAAACGGCAGTAAAAAAGCTTGCAAAAGTATGTGCATATATTATCAACATGTGAAAAGAGTTCCAAAAGAAATGAGAAAGATTCTAATGTGATGATGTCTCTCTTCACTCAAAAATGGCAATCCATCTCTGTTATTCGATGAAATTTTCAGGGAATAAATCATTTATGAATTTTGCTACCCATCTGTGTCAGGTTAGTGTAAGTCATCAGACTGAAATCATGGTGCACTACAAAAATCACATGTCTCTAAGTGCTCATCTATCGATGACTAAAATGTCACAGATTGTAAATTTTGGCAAAAAATCAGCATTTTATGTACGAAATAGAAGTAGACCTAATGTTCGAGATTTGCCAGGGCCAAGATTAAAATGAACTGCAGGGGGAGGATTTGAAACCAGGGGTTGAACAAAATCGGCTGATCTCTGCTGAGCCCCAAATGGAAGAATTGATATTAAAACTGTGGTTGAACTGACTTTTGAATGCTCCAGGGAAAAGATCTAAAGTTAAAACTGTTTTCCAGTCTACTCTGGGAAAAAGTGAGCTCGCGCGTTTGTTAATTTTTGCCGGAAATTATGCCCACGAAGAAGGATTCTGATTTTTCACCTGTGACGGCTGGCTGTGCTGCTTGTAATGCATAAAATCAATGTCAGCAAGGATTTCATAATTGCATAGAAGATATCGCAAAGGGTTCAGAATATTTTTACCCGCAACTCTGTGCTCATGGAATTTTAGCTCACCTTTGAGACTGAATTGGTAGATCATCTTGGGGGTACGGGGTAAAGCCCCCAGAAACTGGACATCTCGATATTGGGGTTCCTGGATCCGAATTGAAGAATTGAGTAGTTGAGGGCCAGGATCAATCATCAGCCCCCAACATTGAAAACGATTAAATATTCATTGTCAGTAAAGAATCTTGAAAATCCTCTTTCTCTTTCGGTCAATTTCAACGAAATTTCCAGGATATTGCAAGTCAGGAAACCAGCCCTCCTTTTTCCCGAGGGTGTCTAGGATTTTCGTGGCAACCATGATAATAATAATTGATCCCCATGTGTCAGTTTTTCTGAACCAAGTGCAAAGCAGAGGAAAACGTTGGCCATTTATAAGTGAAATCAAACCCGATGGATGACGGAGGTCATTGTGAGTGGTAATCAGAACTCAAAAACTTCCCAATTTCCCACGGAAAAGCATCACTCTGAAGAACAATGCCAGTGATAATTGAAAATGGATTCACCAATTCAGCAACCCTCAAAAAACACCAATAATTGCCAATGCTAAAAAATAATACACAATTCAAAAAAGCTCAAGAGAGGCATCAAAAAGGTCATCCACAAAATTTTAATTTGCCATCCCACAAAATTACTAAAACAGGAACTTCAGTTACCTTGCATGAAAAATTTAGACCGGTCCATTACATTAGATATGTCTCAAGGTGCGCACATTGTAAATACAGAGTTGACAGCATCGGTGAAAAAGATACGCCCCCTTTTGTTCTTTTTCTTTTTGCGCTTCTCTGGGGTGATCCTGGGAAAAGAAGAAGCCTTGGCCTTGAGATTCACACGGGCTGGACTTGAGTGAAGAACAGTGATCTTATCAACGTCTTGCTCCACTTGCAGATGGTTTCCTTTCTCGTCACATGGCGGCGGCATGAATGGAGACTTCAGCAAAAATTCAATGTCAGAAGTGGATTCGGAATAGTGAAGGCTGCTAATGGATGAGGACGGCTCACGCTCGAGCTCACTTCCACCAAACGATGTCATATCGGGGGATGCCAATGGAGGCGGTACAATTGGCACAATGTGACGCTCCTCGATGTCAAAATCGGTGCTCGTCTCACTCGAGAAGCTCCTTACGGAGTCCCTTTTCATAAGCTTTCTGGATCTTGATTTAGGATGAGGAGAGCTTGCTCTTACGACCTTACTTCCACCTTTGAGCAGAGTTGGTGAAAGTTTCTTTGGTGATCTTATTGTGCGGATCGAACTAGGCGGAATCCAAATGTCTTTTGGACAGCCTTTTGAACTTGCGCTGCTCTTGAAACTAGAAACACTTTTTGCGTCGTCTGTTATCAATTTATCGCATCTGTCAATTTCCAAGCTCCGTGCTCGAAAATCGACCTCATCCAACTGCAAAAGACCATTTTTATGCTTGTTTTCGGGCTCCGAGCCATTCAGGCTTTCAACTGACATCATTTTCGAGAGACAGGAACAAATTGGGGAATGAGGAATGATCAGGGGAAGGAGAGTTGGTAGTTTCACAGCGGTTTCAGATGAAGCAGGGTTGTTGGTTCGCATATTTGTTGAAGCAGGAGGAGGCACAGGCGTAGAAGTGGATAAGAATTTAATCTCATGCAAGTGGTGGATTACAATCGGAGACGAGGGTGTGACCTCTGGCTCTGGGTTAGGAGGGTTCGGAGAAGGGGTCTGCGAAATTTGATTGGCTCCCATGTCACAACTGCAAATGCTTCCCACCCCGCTTGTTGTGCTTGAAACCGTGTCGCCAAATCGGCACTGTGCCTGAACAGGAGTGTTGGAACGCGGACTTTCCCACCTGTTTTCAGATTGGAGCTGTTGTTCCCGTATCTGGAGGTCCTCCAAGAGTGCTTGCAATGCTGGTAACTGGTCATTCTTCTCACGGAGTCGCAGGTTCTCAGCTTGGGTCTTCTTCAGCTGCTCTCTATTTTAGTAAGCAAAAAAATTAAGAGAATGTTGAGAGAGTAATTGACAGAAATTACAACAAACTTTAATTGAACCTACAAATGTTAAATCTTGCCATCGACGGTAGGTTTTAGGTACTTTCTCACAAGAGATGTCCATTAAATGCAACAGTATGTTTGTTCAAATCACAGCACTGCTGAGAAAAAGTTGATCACTTTTTTCAAAAGTCTTTGTGCAGGCATCTTAAAGAAAAACAAAAAGGTGTGCACTGTACAAAGTTCCTGAATGAAGAAAATCGTGCTTCAAAACGTACCTGTCTTCAGATGTCAGCAATTGTAGATTCTGTTCAATGACCACCCCACTGAACGATGTATCAGAGCTGTTGTTCCCCTTGATTTGTTTACCTGGCTGAAGCTGCGCACACTTCAACTCATCGTTGGTCTCTTTCAGGACATCTCTTTCTTCCAGCAATCGCTACAGAAAAATATAGATGCATTTTTGTTATGTCAAGGCGTGAAAACACCAAGTGGTACCTACGGTTTCTCAAAAATGTTCTCATGGCATCTACCTTGACATGCTGACTGATCCCTACCAGCCTATTTTTTGGTTTCTGAGAAACAGATTTCATCAAATGAGAATGCCATTTTAAAATTTGAAGACATGATTTTATAAACTTTTATGCTGACTTGATTCAACGATCGGACTGCGATTTTCCCATAACTTGGACAAGGTGAAGGAAAAGCAGGAACAACTTTGTCAAATTTTCAGTTTCTATTTTCAGGTTGGGACACCTTGATTAAGGGGGGACTCCGGGCAAGCGGGTCAACTTTTGACGGGGTTGACCGATCTGAATAAAATTTTGCATCGTTATTATCTACCATAAAAGCAGTTTGTGTGCAAAATTTGAGCAATTTATCTCCAGTAGTTTCTGAGTTATGGGTGGAAATAGGGCAAAATGTAGTGCGATCTTTCAGATAACCCTGTAAGAACATAGACTCATGTGGGGGGTTCAAGATTTGCACTCTGGAGTAAAATTGGGTGGAAAATTGAGTGGTGGAGTCAGATTTTCTCTAAAGTCTGTCTGTTGGATGCAAATCTGGGGTGAAAATGGTCTAGCGGAAAAGATTTTGTTCTCAATAAGCATAATAATTGATATGGCAAAAACGACAAGTCTCCTACATATGAAAGATGATAGTTTTGTTCGTGATCACCTCCCTCCGCCTGACTGTTCGTCTTTTTTTGGTTTGTTTTCGTTCGGCCAACAACAACACACACACATTTCGGCAGATCAACTCGAAGCGCAGTCGAAACAGCCTTTGTGGTGAACTTGCCGCCCCTCACCTTCCAACAATGCTTGGTCAGTCACCGCGACCCATTGAGCCGAATTTTAAAAAAATCAGAGCAGTTGTGTTGACCTTGGCGACAGAAGGAAAGGAAAAACACGCCGGATTTTGTCTTGGTCTGAAACAATTCTTTTTTCGTCTTTGTCCTCTCCTGCCCCTCCCGCCTGTTGCGTTCCGGGGTTTTCACAGCGGTGGGGGTTTTTGAAGGGAAAAGGAAAAAGGGATGCAGAAAATTATTGAATGGTCGTGCCTTTGAGTTGATCTTTGCCTTTGAGTTGCCTTTGAGTTGGTCTTGCCGCCCCTCACCCCCTCACTCTGCAACAATGCTGTGTGTCTGATCGCTTCTGGCCGAATTCAAAACCGATCATTGCTCAAAGAATCAAAACAAACCAAAAGGAGTTTGTGGCACCTCGCACGGAAAGCTGGGTCCACACGACGCGAAATTCACGCGCGAGTCCATTCGTGCGCTCAAAACTTTTTCAGCATGAAGCGACGAAAGAGAATGCAATTGCCACGCCACTTCTGAAAAACCCATCCTCCACGCCGAATTCCTCTCCATTCACAGGATGAGTTTCGCCCGCCCATGCTCCCGCGAATTCGGTGAACTGACACTTCAGATGCATCCCACGTATCTGTCGCATCCGATTCGACGCTTCCAATCGTCCGAAGCGGCCAATCGTCTGCTCAAACTGGCATTGAAAGAATTGGCGGGGAACTTCGGAGGAATCAGAAACATCGGTTGCATACGAAAGAAGCAAAGAATGCATCCGAAGCATTGGGTGGGGCAGGCACATTTCGGGGGTAGCGACAATTCGGGGGTCGCAACCCCCGAAATGTTGAAATTTATGAATATCTGACAACCCCCGGGGGCTTATTTAAGAAATGAGTGCGCGTTTGGGCCCTTTTCCATCTGACTCCGTGTTAAAAGTCCCGACACCCCAAAAACGGGAAAAACAGCAAAAACAATGGAAAAAGGTTCGGTTAGGTCAGGTTAGGTGTGGTTAGAGCAGCTTTATTTTTCACTTTTTTGACACGCGCAAAATCGTAACAGGCCCAAAGGCGTACTCATTTCTTAAATTCGCCACCGGGGGGTTGTTTTATCAGATATTCATGCGTTTTTACCTCAAAGCAAAGAAGACCGTTTTTTAGCAGATTTGCCCTCCCCCTAATTTGTATTTGTCGTGTATGGAGTCCTTTCATTCTCAAACTCAATGAAAAAAATAATGAATCATCGAAAAAGAAATGCTTGGCTCCGAATGTGCTGTCTCCAACTTTCACCGTTCTCGCAGGTCACCCCTCACCCTGTCCTCTCCCGGCCGCGGACAGTGGCGAGAAAATTAATTATACCATTGTCACATTGTCCGGATTTTCGCGGGCAAGATCTGGAGCCTTTCGAATCGACATTTGTGTTGCTGTCATTGATTTGACGAAAAATCCAGCCAGATCAGGTTCCCAACCTTTTCAGTCCAACCGCAACAGCGGCATCAACCCATCCTGATTACTGTCCATTTGGGGTAACAGTTCCAAAGACCTGTCTTTGAATTCGGCAATTTCGTGGACGTGTGCTATTCCTTATTCGCAATTTGTTGAGAGTTGGGCTCGGTTAGCAAAGGGCGGCTTTTCCTTCTTCGGCTTTCTTCAAAAAGGTTTGTGAAAAAACCGACAACCGCGCACGACTGAAAAGACCGACGCACAACTAGAAAAGACCAATGCACATCACGCAGTCAAAAAAGACCTACACCACACAAATTTGCTGACGCCTGCAACACCAAACCAAACAAACCTGTTTGGTAAGGTTGGAGAGGTTCGGTCAATTAGGTTACGCTGTCCGGAGGGCTTATTTTAGACATGAGTACCTGCGCGTTTGGGCCCTTTTCCATCAAACTCCGTGTTAAAGTCCCGACCCTCCAAAAACGGGGAAAAACGCCAGGTTAGGTTTGGTTAGGGTAGGTTAGGTGAGTTAGACAGGTTAGGTTTGGCTAGATTAGCTTAATTTTTCACTTTTTCGATACGCGCAAAATCGGGATAGGCCCAAATGCGTATTCACGCGTCCGGGGGCCAGTTTACAAACCCTGCCGCGACTTTCGATGGCAAGCCGAGGTCCCCAAGGACCATTGATTTTTCCGAGGGGACAGGGTTAGGTCAGGTTCAGACAGCTTTAGGTAAGAAAAAAAAAAACAATTTTTTTCTTGCGAATGAAGGGTCCTATAACCGAGCATTTTTGCTCAAAACGCTTTCTGCTATCTAAAGTCGCGGCAGGGTTTGTGAAAACGCGGCAGGGTTTGTGAAAACGCGGCAGGGTTTGTGAAAACGCGTCCGGGGATCTTTGCTCTTCTTGGGTGTGCGTGGATCTTTGTGACTGTTTCCGAGTTTTTTGGCGGTGTGCGGGTGTGCGCAGGTCTTTTTTCGCTGTGCGTGGGCGGGTGTCCGATCAATGTTTTAAGCAAAGCCTTGAAAATCATGCAGCCAGGTGATGTTTGGTTGCGAATCGGCGACGTGGAGGTGATGATGCGTTCCTTTGCTTTCTTTCTGATTTGAACCAACGCGCACACCTTCGTGTTCTCGCTTGAAACTGGAATTCGTTGGAACGTTGAGCGCATTGTGTTTTTGCTGTGCATATTCTTGGTACATTGTTTCAATCAAACAACTGAACACCGAACGACACGAAAGCAGGTGACAAAAGCGCAGCTTCCAGCAAGCGGCTGGAGGTCCCAACTGGACACGCAGCGCCAAAACACGGTTGCGGCCGAAGGCCGCAGTGGGGCGAAGCCCCACTAGTTTTTTGTAAAATCTGACTCCACCACTCAATTTTTTATGGTTTTTTACGTAAGTACCCCAAATTTCATCCTTCTAGCATGAAAATTGGCTGAAATATATCATTCCGATGTCCAAAAAACTGTTGTAAAATACAAAAGCGGGAAATTATCATGCGGTGGCGACAAATAGCCAAAAAAGGTCCTGACATGCGATCGCAAAAACCGACGCTACAAAAAAACCGTTCGAGATAATTGAATTTGGTTTTTTGCATCTTTTTCCTCAGAGTTTTCTTCATTGGAAGCCACAAAAAACAAGAAAAGTGAATTTTGACCAAAATCTGCCAGATTTTGCCCGGAGTCCCCCCTTAAGTGGGTTGTGAATGAAGGGATTCTTGCCAAGCCAGTCTGATATGGAAGCAAATCAAGGAAGATGTTTAGAACAACTATTCAGGCAATAATACAGCAATAATGCGTGTCACAGAGCTGTACCTCTGCTGATATTTTGAACACACAGATTCATAAAACCTTAACTTTGAACACTTTGGTGGACACAGCACATGGATCGATAAAATCAGCAAGCAAATACTGTCACACTCCCAAGAATTTGGCGACAGGGCATGCCAAAAAGTCCAAACTTCATGCTGATATGTTAACATGCTTCAACAGCCAGCAGCCTGCCTGAGATAAATGACCAAAATTTGCAACGCAGTGCCTGAACGCTGCGCTGTTATATACCTCATCTTTTTGTTGAAGGATTAAAATCTATATCAGGTACCTTATGATGCGCACACATTTCTAGAAATGCAAAATGGAAAAATCCAACTTACATCCTTTTCTCTCTGAAGAGCCTGCATCTTATCGCTGAGACGTTTGCATTCTACTTCAGCCTTGTCAGCTCTCCGAACCTCGTTTTCTAACTCCCGCTGCACCTCTGCAACTCTCTGCTTATAAACATCAACCTGTGGCTTCCACGATCCGCAGCGTCTGATTTCCTGTTAGGCAGGTCCATGAAAACAGGAAGGAACCATTCAGATTCTGTTCCCAATCCACAGTGGCATGGGAGCAAGCTCATGAGCAGAAAAGCACAAGGCATATGAAAAATATTGGAACCAAGGTTTTGGTCCCTGGAGATTTAGTTTTACAACCAAATGAGACAATTATACCATGTGCCTACAAGTTAGGTTGCATTCACAATCTCAATTTAAGCTGCTGGATTAGCCACAAAAATGCAGTATGTGTTGTAACAGGGTAAAGCACAAACACACCGTAGATCCAATGGAGTTTGTGCCTTTGCCACTTCTGTAACACAAGTGTAACAGAGGTAACACACTTGTGTAACTGAAATGACAAAGGCACAACTCCATTGGACAATCAGTATGCCTTCTGCAAGTTTCAAGACTCCGCAGATGGTTTTCAATTTTCATTTCTTCTCCGCAGATGGTTTACTTTCATTCTGAGATACAAGTTCTTGAGCAAGATAGTTGTCTCAACGAGCGTTTTCCACCATGGAGTGTGAAAGCCCAAATCCTGTACTGCTAGGAAGTGTGTCAGGCTTAGGTTTAGGCGGAATGGTGATCGAACTAAAAAAAAGATGGGCAATGCCGAATAAAGGAATAAAGAAACAATTGCATAACGCAGGCATTTTGACATGATTGTCATAAATGTGGCACTTTTTCTGAGAAGGACCCATATTTTCGATACCAGTCTAAGAGCACACCATACAAAGGGATTAAGTTGAATTTCTCATTTTTATTGGCCTCTCTACTGCGTCCGGGTCTCCCCTCTCCCGCCGTCTCTCTCCCCAGTCGAACCCACTATCGGATGTGCGTAACTAAAGAACAGGCTGTAGTTCTTAAACTGGGGTTGACGATGTGGGGCTCTCTCAGAAACATTGCCACAAATATGTGCAATAAGTGAGGCATGGTCGTCCAGTACGAGCCAGGCTAAGAGGCTTTAAAAATTTGTTTTCTATTCAAAATGTCAAAGAGAACATGCTCTTCATGGTTTCCACAACGGTTGTGAGAATTATGGTTGGTTGAGGTTAGTGATCAATGCGTGCGAAAGATTCGGCAATCCCAAATGTAAAATGGTCTTGCTATCTCCCCAGGCTTCAGTTGGATGAGAGGTATCCGACATGACAAGCAGCATCCCATTCTCAAAAATAAAATCTATTTTGTAGATTAAAAATGAGAAGTCATTATCAAAACAATATGGTCTTGCCAAATGAAAGCCAATCTGTGAAAATGCTGCAGGCTGCTGCAGCCAGTCAAAACTCGTGTAGAGTAAGTATGGAAAGAGTTCAAACTATTAGCGGAAAGAATTGAATTCATACATTAAACTGCTGCTGAAACAGATTCAGAAACCAACCTCTTCTAATTCAGAATTCTGGTTGATGTATTCAGCATTCTTTTCCTCTAATATTTTAATATGTCTCTTCAGGTCACCAAATTCTTCAAGTTTTTTCTTGTAGACAGCCAATGTGGTCTCATACTTGCCAACTCTCTCGGCTGTTTCTCGCAGCACATCAACCTCATCCTTCAAAGATCTTGCCTGAAAATAAGCCAAATTAACAAGTAGTGCACCTGTTTGCCATAGAAAATTGAAGATTTCACTCAGCAATGTGGTGAAAAAAAAATTGTTGTGGTACAAGCACGATTCAAGTATGAAGCCAGTTAAACATGAGTTGACCAAAGGTGTGTCACTACACAAGTGAAATGGGGAAGATGAAGAAAATGTATGAGTGAAATACCTGGTAATCACAACTAGTGTCCAGGGATTGGTGAACGCAAAAATGCCATTCAAAGAGAATAACAAGCATTGTGCATTCACTCGTTGAAACAAGAAAACAGACCTGCCCCACACTCTGCAATGACCAGAAAGATTCCAGAAGTGCGAAAGAAAAAATGGCCAATACGTTGATGGGTGATATTTCATTAAAATTAATTCAGATCCCAAGGAAACAACTGGAAAGTGTTGATCTCACTCGTAACTCACTTGCTCTGCAGCTTTGCCCAATTCTTCCTGCTTGCTTTTGGCATCTGCAAGTGTCTTCTCAGCCACCTCAAGCCTGATTTGGAGGTCATCTCGGGCAGCTTCTGTGCGAAACAATTCGTCTTGGAGAGCCTCATTCTTCATCTTCAGATCCTTTGTTTTTTGACCTTCTCCTTGCGCCTGACCACCAATGACATCGGACAATTTAGACTTCAAGGCACTTATCTGGTTTTGGCATGACAATTTTTCTTCCTGTTCGCAATGAGAATATAATAAAATGCAAGCTTTTTATTCTTGGCTTTCTTTTGTACTTGATTCAAAACTTCCTCATAAAAACAGTGATTAAATTGAGAGGGTACGCGATGGTACCGAGTACCACTACTTTTTTCCTTGGGGGCTCAGTATATCATCCGAAAAGCACATATGCAAAGCGCCTGTTTACAAGCGTACTACCAATTCATATTTCGGTAACAGTTCGGAATACCTGCCGACATTGAACTGAACGAGTTATCACCATTGCTCTCTGATATACTTAAAGCTAACTAAACCTAACCAAACCCAACACACTAGGGATGTGCGGCACCATGAATTTTGGTCGGCACCGGCACCACGTCGGCACTGAGAAAGTACCTTTCATTCGGCACCAAAATTCGGCACTCGGCACTTTCTGAACTCAGTTGGCAACACTCAGCAACAAATGGAGCAACATTCATGTTTTTTGCCACTTTTGATTTGAACTTAGAATTTATCCTACAGATGGCGCCACATGCTTGTGAGTAAAAGTGAGTTGCAGTTGGTATTTTCTGAAACGATTGGTAATTCGTTTTTTGGTTCTCTTGTGTTTGCACAGTTTGTCCTCAGCCCACCTATTGTTTACTGGGGCTGGTACTAAGTAGTCCTACGCGTTTGACTTTTAAGAAAGGGGTTAGTAAACAAACGCGATGCATGGGCTTTCGAGCAAGGTTTTCAATTTTTATGATCTCTCCAATGAATTTACGCAGGTGGATGATCCTGTGCCCATGCAGGTCAGCTGGGATGACTGCACTCATCAGGAACAACCCCTCAGAATCAGCGTGCGGGCGAACTTTGTGGGCTTTCTGGTGCCTCAACGTTTGCTCATGAGCTGCGGTTTGTTCCTTGATGTGCGCTCTTTTCTGGTTTTTTGAATTACGATGTCTTGCGCCTCTTCACCATTTGAGGCTCAGGCTGGCTCAGGCATTGAAATGCAATGCATTTTGGCATTGACTGTGGGCGGTGCCGAGTGCCGAAAAGGGGTGCCGCGGCACCAAAAACTTAGCAAGCGCTAAGGATTCGGCACCGGCACTCGGCACCCTCAGTGCCGGTGGTGCCGACAAAGTGGTGCCGCACATCCCTACAACACACCTATCATAACCTATCCTACCCTATCCACATGGTCCTCATCTTCCTATCCTATTTTGACTACTTGAGCGTGTGTGTGAAAACTCGTCCAGTTCAGCTTTTTTCAGATGTTGGCAGGTATTCCGAACTGCAACCCATATTTCACCACAGAAAAAAGGCGCCAGGCTCAATGACGTTAGCATATTCTGTACTTCCCAAGACAAAATGATTTGTCAATTTCATTGTCGGTAAACATCTTGCAGAAAAACATACCAATATCCGCACTGGGGTTAAATGAATTATGGGAAACAACTACCTTTGAAGTCCATAAAATCTTGCTTCTGAAGTAATCTTTTGAACTAAAGTGATTGCTACTTTTGATGAGAGATTCACGTATTTTATCAGAGGGAGAAGCGCTAATCACATTTTTTCCTGCACTGGGAAATTGGAGTTTATGCTTTCCAGAAACTGCATGATTATGAATCGCACTAATTACCATTGCAGACACATTTGTGTCAAAGAATTCCGACAGCGTGCGTGGATTTCATCACCAGCCTTGACCAACCATCCACCGAATTCCTCCAAATGCAGCCATGCATCGTTTGTTACACATTTCATTTTATAATTTAGCATGCCTCTCACAAAAAGGAGCTAGAATGTTAAAATAATGACTCTCACTTGAACCTGATGTTTGAGCAGGGGAGGAATTTTGCAGGCCAACTACAGAATCAGCATAGCAGATATGAATCCGCAAGTAGAAATTTCAGAATTTCCATTGCTCATTGAATTTAATTTACTCGTACGCTGCTCCGTATGGTAGTTGTTCCAAAAGTCTTCTTTGCTCACAACATCATGAGAATAGGTACCTACCTAGGCCTAAATCATTAGCTCTACATGAGTTTTGCAGTTCAATGTCTTGTAGTTTCTTCCAAAATCCACCATGGCACAACCAATGTAGACCTGAGGAAAGTGTGGATTCACAGGCCTGACCACACCATGCAAAAATTCGGAATTCGGACAAAAATGCCAAAATAACTCAAATGAGGATAAAGATGAAAACAAGAACCCACTGAGGACACAGGTAGACCAAATGGTGGAAAATCACCAATGTTGTTCCAGGTGTAGTGAAAGATGTGAGCAATTGCATGTGTGAGGACAAGGATGCAGTGCCCGGGGACAAGGATACATACAAAAAGTAAATGCTAAGAGTCTAGAAAGCAAGAATAGATGCAAAATAAAGAACAGCAAACCAGCAAATACCAAAAACCTCGGAAATCCTCGCCAGAGTCAACTAAAATAAAACCAAACACAAAGGCAAATACTAGTCTGGCTGGGGGCTGCATGCATCATTGAAATTCTTGCTGAAACCGACCTGAAGTCCAGAAATTTGAAGCGAGTACTTCTGACACATGGATTGCAGCCTGTCACGCTCGACGTTGGCAGCCTCCAATTCGGATAAGAGGCCACGAATTCTGGAAGAATCTGAATCTGCCATCTCTTGTAAATTGGGTTGTAGGCCAACAGAAGCAAATTGCAGTGAGTATGAGCCTTCCCTTGACATCAGCTCTTGAATGGCCTGCATGATGACCTGCTGCACTGATTCTTCCATCTTCATTATGGCTCCAATGTAATCTGTAGGTATAGGCAGGGGCAAATTTGAATCCTTGGCGATCGAAATTCATGGAAATGGGAGCGAAAAACAGCCTCAAAAGCACAAAATGAAATTATGTCTATCGCAAATTCATCAATCACTAAACCAGAGAAAATATCTTGTTCTCATGACAACTCAATGCAAAAGGAAAATGGCCAGGACCAACAGGGCCCACAAAATTAAAACCAAAATGCACAACTCAGGAAGAACGTAAATAGGTATGTATTTCAGTGTTTCGACCCAGAGGTACAAAATGGAGCATAATTTGGTGCATCAAAAAACAAACAGAATTAAAAATTTCACCCAATGGCGGGGTTTGGCAGTTTGGCAGGTGTGCCAAACTTCCCTGGGAAAAATATATTTAAAACCAGGCACCATACCTTCTCAACACTAGACCATGATTTTAAACTCAATTCTGCTGCTTGTCACAAAAATGTGGGGAAGTATTATTTTGCTGTCCGGACCGTGAATGATTGGAACGCCCTGGGTTCTGAGGTTTTTGGAACAGATAGTGATATTAGTGTGGGCACCTTCAAGCGAAATGTCAGATCTTGGCTGATGAAGTAACATGATTTTTTGTGCTCTTGTTCTGTGGTATATCATCATCGATGTATTGTGTTGATTTGCGTCTGGACTCTCGTCCTTGCAAATTAAATTATTTGATTTGATTTGAACAGTAGAAAGTTCCCCAATTTAGGCTTGGAGGTGACCCAGGCTTGACCAGTTGCTGTTGAGGCCAGAAGCTGTGCGTCACACTGTCGCACAAATCACAACCGACTGACGCGTTGTGCACCGCCGCAACAGATTTGACATATTCTTGTGCTGAGATGACAGACTGTCTCACAGCGACAAGGCTTCTATGCATTTTCTCGATTACTCGGGCTCGGTGACAGAACAAATTTCAAACATGGTGGAAACCAGTATTTTGCGACAAATTTCGTTCAAATTCGAGTGGTGCACTCAAAAGCATTCCCACCACCAGGTAGCAGAAGACTTGGGTGTTCTTGCAGTCTGCTGTTTTAGATGTTTGCATGTTTTGTGCAGCATTATAACAGCTTTATGCAGCATTTTTGGGCAATTGCATAGGCAGCAGGTATTTTACGGTCTTTTTACAATTAGCGGCAGCACAGCATGGGAGGAGTGCACAAGCTGTCATGGGACGCTAGTTCTCGTTCACCAAATGGGCATCTGCGTTGATAAATTCGAACACATTTTGCAAAATTTTGGTGCATTTGTGCATCATTTTGAGGCTTTTTGCTTATTTGTGCAGCATTTTCCTCTATCGGTTTGCTTTTTCTATGCAACAATCAATATTTCATCGATTTTTACTGCTTTTGTGTTAATTTTTCTGTGCTCAGAGACACAATGAAAGTTTACGATTTTTTTTTTCGAATAAAAACTCACGTCTTGGCAAAAGAAAATTATTTTTTTGAAATAGTACTTACGAGTACTTTACACATTTAAAATACCCACCGCATTTTGTAGGTAACTCCAGCTTTGACCGGTTGAGAATTTTAAAACACAAAAAATGCTGCAATAAATGCTGGCATAAATATCCATGATTCTCCTTCATCAAATTTGAGAAGATTCTTTGAGTTTTTATGTTGGATTGGCCAATTCTGCAAGATTGTTTACAAAAACACTGATTTTAAGTGCTTCAGCAAAATATTATAAAAATCAGCCACAATAGGTACCTACAAACCTTCTTTATGCTCACAATTGACAGCACATCCCAGAATTAATTGCAACAGTCGACCGGTTTCAATGGCATCAGAATGCAATCCTGCATCGGAAAAAGACAATGCCAAATGAACACAGATTCACAACTCAAGAGGAAAGCAGAATGAAATCATTGAGTGACTTCACGATTTTGTTCGCCAATTGAAAAAAATACCTACCCATGTGGGTGACAAATCTGAGTCAAAATGTTCAACACAATATTCCAACAGTTGTATTTTCTGTCCCAAGTTACCAAAATAGGCAAATGGGTATTCTGGAATCAGGTAGACATAACTTCAAGTTGACACAATTTCAAGTCCAGCCCGGACAATCAAAAATACAAAATGAGCATTTTCACTTGCTCAGCCCAGAGCATTAATTTAGAGATTAAAAATAAACTATGTAGAGCCTCCACCTACAGCCGCTTCTAGGCTCAACCCGGGGCTGCACCCTCATCAGTGGCTCCCCAAGAGCCTCCCCCGACAGCCGCTTCTGCGCTCAACCCGGGGTTGCACCCCTATCAGTGGCCCCCAAGGCCACTGAATGACGTGGCAACGGACACTGAATGATGCCCTGCCGCCACGTGGCCAAAATGCACCCTCTTCAGTGGGCTTGGGTGTTGGAATATGGACTCGCTGCGTGTTTGGGCCCGTTGGAATGATTGAGAGCGCAGCCGGCGGGTAATTGGCCACTGAATGATGTATCATGACACTGACCACTTCGACTCAGACCCCTTGAACCTTGCCGCCAAGTGGCCACAATGCACCCTCTTCAGTGGGTTTCGATGGTGGACCCGCTGGCCCAAAAAGCTAGAGATGACTCTTGTTTCAACCGATACATGTTGTGTGTACTGGTGACGGTTTGAAGACAACGTAATTTTTCTTGCCATTAGTCTGAAGATAAAAGAAGGGATTACGTAGATACACGTGCCACACCGGTGCCAAGTGGCTCATATGTAATATTCGAAGTCTCTTTGGTGTACCTAGGTTTCACTCTCTTTACCATAAGCATGAGAGATTTTTTCTCTCTCATGCTTATGATAAAGAGAGTGAAGACCTAGGTGTAGGTACACCAAAGAGACTTCGAATATTAGGTACTGATGAGCAACTGGAAGCGGGTGGATGGTATTGTTCACCATTTTTGAGTCTTGCAACCCTAACGCTACTTTTTGCCATTTTCTTTGCAGCTGTTGCAAATCAATGTGAAGGAATGTGATGAAATGGAAACACACAGAAAAGGTCTAGTTTTTGCTCTGGCAGTTGAAAATTTCATTTTTGCTTTGTTTTGTTGCAGTTTTCGAAACAGCACTTCTCACTTTGTTGACACATTGCCTATTTTTGACATTTGATTGTTGGCAAACATCAGGCCTGCACTTGATCTTTTGAAGGTCCATGCAACACTTTGTTGAAGAATGTGACTGTGGCAAGTACGAAATTTGTTGATTGCACCGCTGGAGACTGGTCTGCATGAGGAGGCGCAACCATTTTT
>JASGXE010006644.1:0-20192 GCA_030068105.1 Sinentomon sp. SZTP_YWyxl | reverse complement strand
TCCAACCTTTTGCGTTTTCATGCCGTGAGCATAGTCCTGGGTCGAACTCTGCTGCGTTTTTATTTCATTTCACAGACTGGAATTCAACACAGTTGCGTTTTCATGCAATTGGCGCAGTCTGGAATCCAACTCTGCTCACGACCAAAGTTTTCAGCATCCTCCATCGTTTCTGGCAACAGTCCTCCTTTCGTTTCCGGAAGGCAAAATGCTGAAATTGCTCCGAACAGTGCGATCAGCGACATGATTGTGTATGGCAGAGCCAGGTGGAACGTACCCTGTAAAAATAAAATATTCGCACAAGTGGCAACGACTGCAGCCGCGCACCAAATGACTCTGATTTCTTTACAATGGTCACATGTTCCAGATAAAAATATATTTGGTTCACAGACGCCTTCATCCCTTTCTTTTACCAAAAGTCTTTGAAGACACCCCTTCCAAGATCTCTGGCTCTTTCAGGCTATTATCTACTCCATTGACGAACGAATAAAGGTTATTTTTTGATCAGTTAATCCCGTAATGAACCCGCATTTTCACCAATTTCATTATTTTTCTTTTCTTATTGTGCATGCAGGTACTTAACATTAATGTTCTGTAAGTATAACAATGGGGAAACCCAGAAATACAATTCTATTCAAAATTTTAATTTAATTTAAAATTAAGTAATTTAATTTAATTAAATTCCCTGCATGAATCGATGTGATGAGGCCGTGAAGGTGAATGCCCATTCAACCTGCAAACCAGAGGTTCTCAGGCCATGGCAACAAAGAGCACAAAACAGTTATTGGAGAATGAACGTTTCGTCGGACTAACAGCTTTTTTTAACAGTGTACGACGAACTTTTGAAGACTTGGGATGCATTAGCTACCAACCGAAGCGTCGAAGAAAAACGTTTTGTGCATTTTCGACACAGAATCGCGTCAGGAAGCGCCGAGAATGGTTTTCCTGGTGCATTTACGGGATGCACTGCACAGCATCGGGAAAATTAATGGAGCCACTAATGTAAATTAAATGGCAGAAATGGTGTTGCCTCCGAAACTTTCCTTTACTTGCGTCCTTTTTTTCACAAAGAAAAAAGTGTCGTGTTTCATCAACATTTTGTGACATCTGTTTCACAAGTTATGTTTCAACATTTTTATTGCATATATTTTAGAAAAAACACTTTCGATTTTTTTTCTTCATTTTGTTGGACTACAAAGGAAAAACTTTAGTACTAAATTTTCGTCTCGGAATCAAATGTTTCATTTCATTGACTACCGAAACTGCGTTTTTTTTTTTTTGTACCAGCCGAAGCTGGGAACCAGGGTTGGTCGATCGCATATAGCGTCGCCCTGGAGAAAACCGCATTTTAATTGCATGTGTGGTTCCATTAATTTTCCCGGCACAGAATAGTAACAGCGGAATTATATTACGCATACATGTAAAAATTGCCATTCTTGAGATTTTGGCAAAAACTATAGAGTCCACAGAAATCCTATTTAAATGGCCTACCGAGGCCAAAATCCGACTCCTCTAGAAAGCTTTGTTGCAATTTGGCACTTTTTTCTACCAACTGCATAAGAGTAAAAAGAAAGAAAAAAAAAATTTCGGAGGCAACAGCAAATGGGAAAAACACATGTATGAGTAATCTTTTTCCGCCGCTACTATACACATTCCTCTGCACCATACATTCAAGTTCAGATAATATTTGCTCTGTTTTCATACCAGGTATGCAATGTAAGGCCCTGGAATGTCAATAATGCTTCCGACTGTGATCAGTATTCCCATGCCAGTTTGTCGCATGCAAGTTGGAAAGAGTTCCGATGAATGCAGGTAGGCAGCGAAGAAGCTGACGGAGATTGTGAACTTGGAGAGGACGGCACCAACAGTGACAAGCCACGTCAGGAACGGCACTGGAAGATAAGGGAAGACAAGGAAAGTTAGCTGAATTCCTTGATTAAAGTAAGATTACAAGAAGATTACATTTCACGGAAGATTAGACTACAAGAAGATTACGAAGTATCCTACATTAAATCAGTGAGAATCAAAAGGTCATGTGTCAACAACCACAATTTTACGAAAAGGTCTCCAGGTGTCCATGGACTTACGACATTTTGATTCCAAAGCAGAATTTCGCACTGAATATTTCTGCCATTTCAGGAGTTTGCGAATGTCGGACAACAGCCATTTTGATTGCAAACTATATGGATGCATACGTGGTATACATTTTTCCGCTCTTGACTCAAAATGGCCAAAATGTGGACATATGGCCTTTTGATTCTCACCGATTCATTTTTGGAACGAAGAAAAAAGCGTCAAAATGGCAGAAAAATAGCAGACGAAAAAATGGCAAATGTTTGTTCATCGGCAAAGGTTGCAAAACGGTTTTGTCCGAACGCAGCGGCACAATAATTGTTGCATATCGGTCTTGGATCCAAGTGGTCCAAGTTAAAATCTCAATCGAGCACGAATTTTCTCGTGGCATGGCAAATGGTGCATCCTCGCCGGATGAGGCAATTTATGTTGGAAAGACCGAATTTGTGGCCAAGTTGTGAAGCATCACATCCCCCCCTCAGCTCCAATAACAGAAACAGGCCACGAAAATATGGCGATATGGTACCATGCATGCAAATCACCTGGTCAGTCAACCCTCACGTTGTCTGTAAAATGCCGAAAAACTGGCTGGCATTTCACAGACAACGTGACTTTTGCGACATGGACCTTGTTGTCTGGAGCGCCCGAGAGTGCCCTATTCGGTACCCTCGCCGAAACCTCACCGGTACCCACTGGGCACCTCAATCAGCGATTCCTGGAGCGCTCGTCCACAGTTTCGGGCGTTTCGATCCTCGCCCATAGCATGGCCAAAGAGCCCTGGCATGGCTGATGAACACTTGTAGCAAATTATACAGTCCTTGCCTAAAGTAGCTTGGGTTTGCCTAAAGTAGCTTGGGTGCTCGGCCTGTGTGATGTGACAGCTCTGTCGGCATGCCCACATACGGGCTGCTTTTTGCAAGGAGTTGCGGAAAATACCCATGCGACATGCTCAGCGTTGACCGGGTTGGTCAATTTCATTTTCAGGACGGGCCTCGTTGCCATGGCAATGTCGTTCGTGGTTTTGCACGCAATTTCCATCAGGTGCGTCGGCGAATCATCAATTGGCTGAAAGCATCGCGTCTCACCGACCAACCTGTGTTTCAGGTCGAATCACCCGCGTTTTGAGCTATCTGATCTGTCCATTAGAAGCGCAAAATAACGTTGTATTGCGTACATAATTACTCACCAACCACAATTCCTGAGTTGACCGCAAGAAACACGAAGCAGAGAAACATGAAAAGAGTGTAGGTCAATCGGCGGCCGAATTTGTTGCAGCAGGATGGGCCGACGATGTAGGCCGGTACTTCGACAACTGAGAGATAGAATAAATTCAGGAATGGACTTCCCGACATGTTCTGGAGATTCAAGCGCAAGCATCGGTAGATGATGCTGTTGGCTGCCCTGAAATAAAGACTCCATTGAACCTCATTGCCTCATTGGCGCATTGCCAGATACCCGTATCGGATTTAGGTTAGGATATGTAAGGGCAGCTCAAAGTTGTTTGCTCACATGAAATCAAACAGCTATTGCGAGCAAGGATGATTCGGTTCCAATCGATCATAATACAATAGTTGTAGTCAGATTGGCAGCATAGAAACCGAGACAGAATCGCGACCATGCCTCTCGGTTTGAGATGCTTTATTGACAGACATGGCCACCGAAAATTATTTTAAAAACGAGAAATTATTTTAAAAAAGAAATTATTATTTTATTTAAAAAAGTATATTTCCCAGAACGGCAGAATGCAAGAATTTGAGATGTCGCTCAGGATGAGTTACTTGATTTGATGTAAGGTCGGGAGTTGAATGAATGAATGAATGAATTGACTGTATTTGAGGGGATTTCCCCTTATCATACAAGGTTCAAGACAAGAAAATCTTACATAAAGCAACAATGACGAAGAGTACACCAATGTAAATGACAATCAAATGAATTGACAAACCATACCATGCACAGCTTTCGAAAGGTAGAGTATTGAAATTACTGACAACTACCCTTGGAAGGGGAAGATATCAAAAAATTTGATAGCCTGCGCCGAAGAACAGGCACGGATATCGGCGGTTCGAGGAGTTGGGAGGGAGGAATTCAGTCATAATGGATTGGCCCTAAAAACGACGACTTTCCAAAGTCCCTCCTAAAGTAAAGGGGCCTCACCTTCAATGGGTGATCCTGCCGTGAAAAGAAAGTTGGAAGTTCAATGTGGGTCGACAACTCAACCCAGCCCCCTGATTCGCAAAGTATCCTGAAAAAGCATAAAATGCGCTGGATCTTCCTCCTGTCAGCCAGTAGTCCCCAGCCAAGCTTGGTAAGAATAGCAGAAACGCTGCTCAATTTCCTATAATCCCCAAAAACAAAGCGAGCAGCTTGTCGCTGAACACGTTCCAGAGCGACGAGATGAATGGATAAATGTGGGTCCCAAGCTGAGGACGCATACTCAAGAGGAGTTGGTTTGCCAGGATTTGAGAAGACCAAATGCCCAGTATAGTTTAAACACAACAGGGCCCATCACAACTGCAGGTTGCAGTATAGGATATTTCCCGTCCTGAAATTGTTATTTTTTTCATTTCGTTTTTTTTATCATTCATTCATTTAACGAAAATTTATTTGTCTTTTTTTTTTTAATTTTTTTAACATTCTTGCCTGTCCTGAAATTATTACTCATTCATTATTTTTTACTCCATATTTTTTATGCTATTCGGCAAGGTCAAAGGCTGAAATTCAGCCTTTCACCTTTCCATACTCACCATGGTACGGCCATCAGAGCTATCCTGAGAATCAGACGCTTTCTCTGCATTATCTTCCTTATTCCAATTGATTTCTCTCTCTTCGTCGAGAGGATCTTCAGCTGGTTGTTCAGGTCAACAGGGATACTCTCCTCCCGCTTGTTGACCTTTGCTATATCCCTCAGCAATAGCTCGGCCTTGTTCACTTTACCTCGGGTCAACAACCATCGCGGAGATTCGGGAAGATATCTAAGATTTTAAGTTTTCATAATTAGATTAGCCCAAACTTTGGCAATGGCACAGTAAGACATCGCATCATGAAGACAAAAATCTAAATGCAATTTAAATTTACGAATTTACAAAATCTTATCTGTGCTGAGCCTCACTGGACGCAGAAGCGCGAGCGCGATTACGAATACATTTGTATTGGTTCAGGCCATTGTGATGCGACACAACGATGTTCCGGATAGGTAAGAAGAATTCATCACACAGCTAGAGAATGCGGACATCAAACGTAATTCGCTCGCCACTGTACACCCAAGAGTATCCCTGATACTCTGTCAGATCTCTTGGCGCACTCCGCACTATGATACCAGCACCTTTGATACTCTGTCAGAACAGTTTGGCAAATAATAAAGTTTTCTGGAAATTTTTTATTGGAAAATTCAAAATAATCAACACGTTCTAAGGCAATGAGTGTTCCATGATGATGAGCAACACGTTTTATGAGAATCAGTGTTCGAAATGAGAATAACTTTAAATCATTGTCGTTTTTTATGTCGGGAATGGGGGAATATACCTGGTCCGAATAATTTTAAGTCCGAATGGCTTTAAATTAGGTTAGAATAAGTTAAGATAGGTTAGGTTGGGTTGGGATGGTGTAGCATAGGTTAGGTTAGGTCAGGTTAAGTCAGTTTAATTTGGATTTGGTGAAGATTTTTCGAGATTAGCGCCATTCGATCTTAAAGTTTTCGGAACAAAGTATCCCGACCCTTAAATAAGCTATTCCCATAATTTTTTGAACAAAGTGTTCCATCATGAGCAATTGAATTTATGTGTGGGCAATTCGTGCTTTGTAATGAGAAATAAGTTAAGACGGAATGAGCAAGTGTTGCGCAATGTGCAATCACTTTCAAGTGCAAGAGTACCGATAATAAGTGTATTTTTTTGAGTAATAAGTAAGAAAAATTCTCTACGATCAACCAGAGCATGCTGCTAACTTGAAGCACAAGTAGAGAATGATAATGTTTGGTAGGGCTCCAATGAGGGTAATCCAAAGCCAATCTGCGAATAACCAGGCTGTGAATGCCGACAGGATCACTCCTAGGGTCCAGGCCTGAAAGGAATACCCATACATTCGGGTCCGAAACATCTGAGCAGAAACCTCGGTCCCTGAAAAGTTTCAAGTATTTAAAAGATTCAAGATTATTCTTAGATATTTCTCGGAGATTCCTTTAGAAGTGGAAAAGTACTATATTTGGTCTGCAGCTGGTCATCGGGCCTGTGAGCCAGTTTTATGAGTTTAGCTATACTTGGTGTATGAACACAAAGTTTTCGGACAATATGTACCAATATTTAAGACAGTCCCTAATGCCCGGTTCATTCGATTAGTATAAATGCCATGCCAGAACGAATGGATGTGGTTTTGGCCTGGAGCGGTGCGGATGCTGGAGCAGCTGCACTGACCGGTGTATGCCGGCACCCCACCGATACCCGCAGCAAAACCGACCATAGTAACCCTGCACAATGCAAAAACTTCCCCTGCCACATGCCAGAAGGCGTTCGCAGGTGTAAAATAATAATATGATTTTGGCAGGGGACACCAACATCAGAAACAGAGCGCAGATCCCGGCTGTGTGTATTGAACGAGCAGGGCTGTGTGCATTGAACGAGCAGGACCCGTGGAGACAGGCAGAGAATCGAAAATAAATCTGCTGGATTATGGGTCTCTTCTGTATATTGAATCGTCGTGGATGAGACATTGTCACTGAAGGAGAGGAAGTTGGGGTCTCGCCTGCGTGTACTTTAAAACGCGCAGGATTGCAATGTTGTTGGAATGTAGCCTACTGTGACATATATCAAGGGCTCAGACAGCAGGAAGCTGGTCGAGGCCAGAGGGTGGTTTTTTAAAATCTCGCACGTGCTCGATGCCAAAAATGTTGATAAAAATTGACACGCGGGTAATCGACTTCAACATCTGAAGTTGGTTTAACGTCGCACAGTCGCGTACAAGATTGGAGGCAGTGGATATACACTGCCTCCAAAGGGCGTTCGTTCCGATCCAACATCGGATCAGCTCTATTCCGGTGCACTTCTCCCCGGGGTAAGAGCGCATATAAAATTGACATTGGTCCGCTATATCGACAAAGGCAAACAGCTTGCAAACTGATCGAGACGAAAAATGATTGGTGGTTGAGGTTGAGGTGTCAGAATTAGCGAAAAGCTGTGTTTTACGATTGCTATTAATAAACGGTGTTGAACAAGAGTAAAGCGAAGCTGGTGTAAACCTGCTCAAGGTTTAGGTTTTTTTCCTCAATCAAGGAGGCAGGATGTGCCTGCCTCCTTGATTAGAACGTAGTTTCTCACTGCGATGAGCGCACCACGCCAGAAGGAACGACAATTTCGTTCCGAAAACGCGGTGGCACAACTTGCCAACCACTTGGGATCCGTAAAACATTGTTCCAGAGGCACATATCCATAAATGGCCCAAGGAAACCAAAACCGTTTTTGTCATGTTGCTTTTTTGGTCCGCCATATAGAGCACGCCGCAATAGAGTACGCTATCGACCAGTAAAAATTTCATCAGCCTAAGTTGATACAAGACTGACCAATGGTGTACGCTGCCGTTTCCATTTGGCTGATGCCAATTGTGGCCAGATTGCAAGCGATCAAATAGACCGCGTAGAATGATGCAGTCGCTGCCCCAAGTAGCCGGGCCAACGTTATGACTGCTATCGCCAGAAGCAGAATAGGCTTTCGGCCGAACCTGAAAAGTGCAAGGTCAAACAGATTTTGTATGCGCTTTGCTGAAAAGGGAAATGATATGTGATATGATGATGAAATGACATGATGGCCGAAAAATGTAAATGAGTTCGAAATCGGTGAGGAACAATCCATCCAATCCATCCAAGAGCAAACAATCTAAGGATTGCCTCTAAAGAATTTCCAAAAAGATTCCCCAAAAGACTCCAAGGATTGTTCCGCCATGATTTGAGGGGTCCTTCTTTCGATTTGAGCGCTGTTCATCGTTGTTCATCGCCATCTTGGTTTTTTGCATTTCACAACAGATACCTCAACCGACAAAAATATTCATGTATACAGAATACAGAAATACAAGTGAAAAGCAAACTCAATCATGGGAACATGGGAATCTTTTCACGGCCTCCTGAAGTTTTCCCCACTGTTTGCTCTATCTGAGTACCTATTTCAAATGCCAGGGAATCTCAAGCCAAAAATCGGCAGACCTTCACCGAACCCAAACCTGTCAGCAACGGCGCCAATTGCGACGGTTCCAAAGAAACTTCCAATGCTGCCGAATGTAAACGCATTTGTACTGTAGATGGCCTTGTCGCAGACCCATTCGTAAGTCGATGGAATGGTGTTCCAGTAGTAGGTCTGATCAAATTCCCAGCCGTGTTTGCACTTCACTGAAAAAAAACGAAAAAAATGAACTATTCTAGAATATCGCATGCGAAATTGTGCAATATACTTCGTACATGGGTGTTTCTCCCCTCTCTGAAATGTCGTTTCGATGTCTTGCGGGTCGGTTAGGCACAGCGTCATTTTTCTTTTGATAAAGTGAGCAAACTGTTGCCAGGCAGTTTGAGAAATTTGGAAACGTCCAAAATTCCATGCTGAACCAAAATCCATGTTGAACCCACGTCATCATTTGCATGGAACCAATGAGCATCTGGACCAACAAAGCCGACTTGCTCAAAGTGAAAATCGACCGACTGCCAACTGCATATGTGTGGACAAGTTGTCAGAGTACTGGGATGTGGATCGCACCCCATCCGTGACGATTCTTCTTTTCTTATTTTTTGATTTTTTGAGAAAATTTAAAAAAAAATTGGCTCGGTTAGGAAAGATTGGATTACAAAGGATTTTAAGGTAAGATTTATCTTCGCTTTTTAGGAAGATTTTTAATTCTAAAAAAATTTGAAGTATCTACATAAAAATCAGGGTTTCAGTCTACATGACGCATGTGCAATGTGGAATTTGCAGGCACTTCCTTGCTTGAATTCCCTTTCCAAGAATCAAAGGCGCCCTTTTTGAATCGCTGTATTAACCGGAGTGTAAACCTTCGCATTTTCTTTGGGCTCGGTATTACCGGGCGCGTTTTTTTCTTTTTGTTTTTGAGCGGCATTAATATTCCTTTCAAATATTTTCGATTGATTATATTTCCGAAAAGGTCAATACTTTCGCGAATTTGAAATTGACGCCGTCACAGCCAATTGGAGATCTGGGATTTAAAATTCACTTTTTGGCCCACCGAGCGGACATTTTGCATTTTGTTTCGCCACGATTGTAATCGATGAAGCGGCGATTGCAACCGCTCGGACCAAAAATAGATTCTTATCTATTGGAGAAGAAGCAACCGAAAATCGATCAGCAAAGCATCTCCGCAAACAGGCACCGCGAAAAGCAGTGGCAATTTTGTGGCACTGTTCCTGAGAAGTGTCCAAATTGTCGCTGTGAATTTTTTGCATCTGGCAGCACCTTGCTGCACGCAAGCAATATGATAAAAAAAGGAAAACTCCGATTTCTCAACAGAGTAAGGTTCCATTTTTGCCCTAAAAGAAGCAGAAGTGCAGACATGACAATATCACTCTTGTGACTCATCTTGTAATCTTGTGACTCACCTTGTGAATCATGTGCATCATTCTTGTGATTATAGCTCCAAAACCTGGACCGACAATATGGGCCTTTCCCAGAAAAAGTACCACGTGTCTCAATGTTGGAAACAATTTCCCTGGTAATTTTTTCAGAGTTCCTTCAAACCAACCGCTGTCAGTTTCTGTCCCTTCCACTCCAGAGATATTCTCAACTGACGACCAAAATTGCTTTCTAATTTCGTACACCAATGCCTGATCTATCTCTGCTTCTGCAGCCGTTTCTTGCTTTGAGATCTGGTCCAGATCTACGTCGAACGTCCTCATCTGGCAACGACTGAATCGCAATTGGCCATCTGGACCAATTTCTCTGCATGGAGCGAAAACGAAAAAAACGGTGAACGAAAAAACGATTCGAAAAAATGAAGAAATTGAAATTCTGAATTTCCCCACAATAATGTGAGCTTTGCGCTGGTATCTTGGGATCTTTTTAAAATCGTCATAGAGGCCCGCAATTTTGTTTCGCGCAGATATTTGCTGGATGTCTGATGGGGAGAAAGCCGGAGATTTGGAAATCAATCAATACCTGCCCAATTTTTAAAAACAAGGATATATTTAGCCTGCGCGGAGGCCTTTTTTTTAAATGCACACCATTTTGGGCACTTTTCCATCTTAAACGTATCAAAGTCCCGACCCTCCAAAAATGAAAAAACGTTTGAAACAAGGAAAAATGTCAGTTTAGGTTGGTTAGATGCGTTAGACAGGTTGGAGTTTGAAAATTGAGCTTAATTTTTCACTTCGTCACGCGCAAAGTCGAGATTTGCCAAATCAGTGGCAATTCATCATCAGATGATCGGAAATGGCCCTGCGTGGGAAATCATTCTTCACAAATCAACTTGAAAAAATTCCTCATGGCAATTTGGGATCTTTTAAATCTCAAGCTGACCAGATTTTTTTCGGCCACCCTTTTTAAAACTTTTCTGTGTAATTTATGTAGAATTCTCTTGTCGCTTCTTATCGCACATGCAGCCGCAAATGCCCCAGCTGTGAACAATTTGCCAAAAACTAAATGGGTATACACAGTGTCCGTATACTAAAATAACTTGACACCTATACCAATAACAGCGGAGAGATCAGTTCGGGCTAAACGCTAACTCCGAGTTGCGAGGCAAATTTTTAGCATTGAAGTAAATGGAGAAAATTTGCCTCGCAAGTCGGAGTTAGCGTTAACCCCGTGATGATCTCTCCGCCGTAAGTGGTTCTAAGAAAAAATTCCTCCAAAATTCTCCAAATAAAAAATTCTGTTTTGTGGGCAAAAGCCCCATTGGAACACTTCGCCATTAGCAGTGAGGCACTTTCCAGAACTTTTTCTTCAGAAAAGAAGATTACTTATGTGTGCTTACTTCGGTAAGGTTATTTCCTTCCATTCCTCGAGGGTCAAATTGGTCAGGCTCCTTCCAGGCAGGTGGCACCAATGGTCTGGAACACTGAGAATAAAGAACTGCTGAATGATAACTAAGGCCAGCGCTATGTCAAGTGGAACCAGAACGTACCAAAGAAAGCGGTTTTGGTACCAGTGACTGTCTCCAACCGATTCCAAAAGAGAATCGAATTCAACATTGACTATGAGGTCACTTTGTCCATCAGGGGCATCCTTTTCAGGACGCTTCTCGCGGTCGTTGTTCTGGTCGACATGATTTTGCATGGCTACCTTCTCAGGACGATTCTCGTGGTCGTTGTTCTGGTCGACATGATTTTGCGTGGCAACCTCTTCAGGACGGTTCTCGCAGTCGTTGTTCTGATCGCCATGATTTCGCCTGGTAACCTTCTCAGGACGATTCTCGCGGTCGTTGTTTTGGTCGACATGGATTAGCGCGGCAACCTTCTCAGGACGCTTCTCGCGGTCATTGTTCTGGTCGATATGATTTTTCGTGGCAACCTTTTCAGGATGCTTCTCGGAGTTGTTGCTGTGATCGACATGATATTTCAGGGTATCCTTTTCATCGAAATTGCTTTCAGGAGGGACCTTTTCATGTGGTGTGTCGGAGCAGGTGCTGTGATCGACATGATTTTGCGTGGCGACTTTTTCAGGCTGCTTCTCCGAGTGGTTTCTGCGATCGTCGTCGACATGACTTTGTGAGGCATCCTTTTCAGGAGGCCTCGCGGAGTAGTTGCTCTGATTGTCGATATGGTTTTCAAATGCAAATTTTTCAGGAGGCATAGGCAGATCGGAGTCGTTGCCACGGTCGACATGGTTGTCAGGGGCAACCTTTTCAGGAGGCTTCACGTCGCCTTTGCTGTGGTTGACAATGTTTTCTGCGACATCCTCCTTGAAAGGCCCTTCGGAGAGGCGGCTTTTGTCAACGTGGTTTTCTGTAACATCGTTTTCACTCAACTTGTATGAGCAGTTGCTGTGGTCGACGCATTTTGCAACTGGATCGTCCTGATGGCTGTAATTGAGGTAAGTCGCCATTCCTCTCTGCAGACAACGCACAGTTTCAGCGTAGAACACTTCCGCACATGTCCCATAGGGCCACAAACGATTCCTCGTTGGCCAATACTCCAATCAATGGGCTATTTCAAAATCCAGCGGTAGGGCCGGTCCTGCAAAAGCACTGGCATCTATTCTCCACGTACCAGCAAAGACCCTCGCAATAGGTTGATGGCTTCGGCGGTACCAAAGCACTTTTCGATTTTTTTTCGATTTCCTACAATAAATGACGATAGGCTGGGATAGGTGGTTATTTTCGGCCATGATATGATAGGTTAGGAATGCGAGGAAGAGGTTAGATTTGGGTTAAGTTAGCATGAAGTGAACAAACTGTGAATGCGATGACTTATGAACTTGGCGGTCTAGCCTAACATTTCGATTTTGTTTCAGTTTTCCACAATAATTGGTTTAAGATAGGCTGGGAGACGTTGGGTTAGGTTAGGACAGGATATGATAGGTTAGGTGTGAGAGGAATAGGTCAGGATCGGGTTACATTTGCACGAATCGAATAAAAAGCGAATGCGATTATCGTGGGACCTTCGGCAGTCTGGCCGCTGGTTGTTGACTTCCGGAGCGTTAATATGAAAAAACTTTCAACATCTTCAGATTGGAATGTCCTGCGGCTCGTCGATCATTATCCTTTTTTACTGAGAGAGAACACACAAATTACGACAAATTACCACACTATTGTCGGGGAAATTCCGTGAACTCTCGAATCCTTTGCTGTGGGAAATGTTGAAATACCACCTGACACGCTTTAAAAGGCGAACCTTTCGAGAAGAATGTGCCAGTTAGCATTGGCGATTTTCACTTGGTAGCCGTTGGGCTTGAATAGAAGAACAGCAAAAAGACGTGCAGAATTACCAGAGCTGGGTAACGCATTTCAAACGGCCAACAAAACAGCCCCAAAATTGGGTGTCTTCCATATGTAGCTGATAGCGGTTGTAAAGTTTTATGAACAGCTGATTGTCACTTCGGAAGATTTTAATAGCATCCGGCATGGGCACCGTGCGGAATGGTTCCGCTTCCTATACCACACTCATTCTGCGACTTTGTACACGTACACGAGCATGATATTGATGGGTCATAGCAGGGGTTTTGTAACTTTTTTGCGTGGAGCCAGACTGTACTTTGCATGTAAAGCGATGCAAGGTGAAAATTTCAAAATGACAGCGCATGCATTGGCTGCTCAATTACCTGCAGCGCGGTTCAGTGAAAAAGTCAGTCATATACCTACACGGCCGGATTATTGCGATTCCCAGCAGTGCATATTTCATGCAACAGAACTGTTTTTCGCAATGAGCCAGCACTTTTTTCCACTTATCGTTGAAAGTTTGCTTGCAAATGGGCTCTTGTTGCAGAAAGAAATTAACACAGAAAAATCTGCACGAAATTGTGTTTTATTCAATTCGAAAACTCGGAACTTGGGTAATGCGTAAAACTATTGTGTAACAACAACACAGACTCCGTAAATTTATGGATGCACTTTCTAGAAATTGCATGGCGGCCATTTGGTATTCGCAACAGCAGGTTGCTGCAGATGCACATCGGAAAAGAAAAACTTCGCGAAAAAATTGGCAATGCTTGTTGGAATGCTTGCTTTGACATTTCGGAGTCAATGGATTTTGGTTTAAACGACATTGGACAGGCTATAATTAAACGGGGTGTTTGAGCCTAAAAAGATCGGTGATTTCCCACATAACTCCACACCATTTTGAACAGAAACAATGGAGGCGGTAGCTTTTTCATCAGCCAACAAGCCAACTGAATTCATCAGCTAGCTTCGTAATTCGTGAGAATTTATGGCACAGGGACGCATCCGAATTCTTGTACAGTAGATGAAATGGTCCGGAATGCAGTGGATGTAACAAGGCACACAAAAGTCTAAGGATGTCTTTGTTCACTGATCAGTACCTACATTTGTTTGCAGGTACCTTTGTTTGCCCGTACAGTCAAAGAAGCAATCATGTATCTATCTAGCCATAAATCGGTACCTATATCACGGGTACATTAGGTATCCATAAATGGATAATGTGCCCAAAAATGGGCACCTGATGCATCGTTGATCAGTTGGCACAATCCTTTTTAATGTGACTGC
This sequence comes from Sinentomon sp. SZTP_YWyxl, assembly GCA_030068105.1. Lineage (NCBI taxonomy): Eukaryota > Metazoa > Arthropoda > Protura > Sinentomata > Sinentomidae > Sinentomon > Sinentomon sp. SZTP_YWyxl. The sequence goes on along the minus strand of JASGXE010006644.1, from coordinate 5,978 downwards.
ATTTGTCACAAGAACAACCATAGGACCCACAAACCAAACCAATGAGTCGAGTCCCCATGCCATCGATGGGTGCATCATTTTTTCTGTGACTTGCGGGTGGATGTCGTGGCTAATCCCTTTGTTTGCATGTGGGAAAGAAAGGTTCCTTTAGTTTTTGTGCGTTTTGTTAACAAGTGTGTAATTTTGTGAAAAGGTATACCTTCCATTGTAAACAGGTACATCTCTGGTTATACAATATTGTAGACCTCTCCACAATATTGGAGACAATATTGGAGACAGGTTTTTGAACGTGTAACCCCTCGCCCTCGGCAACCGGTTTTCACCACTTTTCCTTTTCTTTGACCGATTCTAGTCCAATATTGCTCTTGTCTTCAAAATTCGCTTCCGTTTTCTTCATGCAGTTAGTCCAATCTGGAATCCAACTCTGCTCACGACCAAAGTTCTCCGCATCCTCCATCGTTTCTGGCAACAGTCCTCCTTTCGTTTCCGGAAGGCAAAATGCTGAAATTGCTCCGAACAGTGCTATCAGCGACATGATTGTGTATGGCAACGCCAGGTGGAACGTACCCTGTGAGGTGAAAAATAAAGATAATATATAACAAGTGGCTGTGGACGGAGGCTATAATCACTCGCCACTGACGCTCTTATACGAAGCTGTCGTAGCTGTCTGAGTGTTGGTTTGCTCAAAAACATAATTAATAAAACCGCGGGGTTTCTCGAAAATCGAGGTTTATTTGATCCGAGTAGCAAATATGACCCTTGCCCAGCCGCTTCTGAAGAATATCAGGCTGGGAGTCATGCCTCATGTAGTTTCATGTAGTTTCATGCTGCAGCATGACCGACAGCATGACAGATGACATACCCCGCTTGCACTGTCTGCGGTGCGTGACAGACGCCTTTATTTTGTACAGATTGGTTTGTTCCGCAACTGACTTGCCTATATTTGATCAATCTGAACCGATATCTTACCAGGTATGCAACGTAAGGCACAGCAATGTCAAAGATGCTTCCGACTGTAATCAGTATTCCCATGCCAGTTTGTCGAATGCAAGTTGGAAAGAGTTCCGAAGAATGCAGATAAGCCGTGAAGAAGCTTGCAGTGATTGCCAACTTCGAGAGGACAGCGCCAAAGACGACCAGCCACGTCATGGACGGCACTGCAAATAAATCGGAGGATAAAGGAGATAGCAGATATTTCTCAGCTGAGGAACCAGCGGGGCGCCAGAGTGGGCGACAGCTCACCCCTCGTGGGCAAAATATTGATTTTTGCTTAAATTGTTTGGGAAACCTCTTTGTAATTTTACACCCAAAATAAGCTCCAAACCTCAAAAGTTCACGGTTTGTTTTGGGGGAATTCATCCCCAGATCCCATGTCAAGGCGATCTGTTTGTTGGAACCCTGCATATGGGGCTCTGCCCCTGACCTGATACCGGAGGCACGCCTTTAGGTACGGCGTGGCGTCCGGGCCGCGTCCCCCCTTCGCGGGAGGCTGGATCCGTGACTGGATTTCTCGAAAGTTGATTTTTTCTTGGGATTGCTTCCAATTGGAAATTAAAAAGGAGGTTTGACACTCCAACCATCCATGAAACGTTGAACCACCTTGCATGAAACGTGCGCAAGTAAAGAAGTGCTCCCACGAGAAATGTTGAACGACATTCATCTTGTTTGCTGTTGGAAGTCGAAAATAAAACATCAAAAGTTGTTCTTTGTAAACTTTCTTTAAAAGACGCCAATTTAGATAGTTGGTTCGATTTTTTAGCATTTACCTGCCACTTCCGATGAAACAAACAACACCAAGTTTCATTCGAAATCATGCAAAGATTCTGCAGATTTAAAAGATTCTGCAGATGTAAGATTCTAAAGATGTGAAATTTTGCGCAGGCAACGCCGCAACGATGTCCACGATTAACTGATTTTTGACTAATTTTGTTTCCGATGAAACAAAATTGTCCACGATTAACTGCAGATCAATCATGCTGTCTTGTGTCTTCAATCACGCGAATTGTGTCCGAATCATGCTGTGCTGTATCTCAATCATGCTGTCTTGTGTCTTCAATCACGCGAATTGTGCCGAATCATGCTGTGCTGTATCTCAATCATGCTGTCTTGTGTCTTCAATCACGCGAATTGTGTCCGAATCATGCTGTGCTGTATCTCAATCATGCTGTCTTGTGTCTTCAATCACGCGAATTGTGTCCGAATCATGCTGTGCTGTATCTCAATCATGCTGTCTTGTGTCTTCAATCACGCGAATTGTGTCCGAATCATGCTGTGCTGTATCTCAATCATGCTGTCTTGTGTCTTCAATCACGCGAATTGTGTCCGAATCATGCTGTGCTGTATCTCAATCATGCTGTCTTGTGTCTTCAATCACGCGAATTGTGTCCGAATCATGCTGTGCTGTATCTCAATCATGCTGTCGTGTCTTCAATCACGCGAATTGTGTCCGAATCATGCTGTGCTGTATCTCAATCATGCTGTCTTGTGTCTTCAACCACGCGAATTGTGTCCGAATCATGCTGTGCTGTATCTCAATCATGCTGTCTTGTGTCTTCAATCACGCGAATTGTGTCCGAATCATGCTGTGCTGTATCTCAATCATGCTGTCTTGTGTCTTCAATCACGCGAATTGTGTCCGAATCATGCTGTGCTGTATCTCAATCATGCTGTCGTGTCTTCAATCACGCGAATTGTGTCCGAATCATGCTGTGCTGTATCTCAATCATGCTGTCGTGTCTTCAATCACGCGAATTGTGTCCGAATCATGCTGTGCTGTATCTCAATCATGCTGTCGTGTCTTCAATCACGCGAATTGTGTCCGAATCATGCTGTGCTGTATCTCAATCATGCTGTCGTGTCTTCAATCACGCGAATTGTGTCCGAATCATGCTGTGCTGTATCTCAATCATGCTGTCAGTGGCGTGAAGAGCATTTGGGAGGTAATATGGTGCTGCAACAACAAAACGACTCAAGAATTCGCACTTATTTTTGATTTTGAACGCCGCATCCAGCCGCATAGGCCAGCAAAGTGCAAGGGATTTGGAAACATAGGCCCTAGGTGCCGAAATCTTTCGAACATTTCCGGAAATTGCAACATCTCTGGATTGTATCACAAGAAATTTTGCGCAACTTTCTCGAAAAGGGCACATGAGAGCATCATATTGGTAGGGGAACGTACCCCTGGTGACCCCTAATCTCCACCTCACTGCATATCCTGTATTCTGCCCAAATCATATTGTATTCTCTCTTAATCCTGCTGTGTTGCGTATTGTTCACAAGAAATATCACTCACCAATTACAACTCCTGCATTGATCGCAAGAAACGCAAAGCAGAGTAGCATGAAGAAGGTGTAGGTTAACCGACGTCCGAATTTGTTGCAGCAGATTTGGCCGAACAAGTCGCCTGGAATTTCGACAACCGAGAGATAAAAGAAGTTGAGGAACGGACTACCCGACATGTTCTGGAGATTCAGGTGCAGGCAACGGTAGATGGCGCTATTTCCTGTCCTGAAATTATTGTTGTTGGAATTTATTTATTGTTTATTTTTTTGTTTTTTGTTTGTTTTATATTTGTTTAATTTTTCCTGTATAGGAAAATATGGGGCAAATTTGGGACAAGGATATCTTGGTTTATTCTATCATGAATTCATGAATACATGATCCTTGTCATTGACCAAAGATCCTCAGGATTTTTTAGGAAAAAAAAAATTTAGGACAAGGATGCCTGGGTCTGTTTATGTATTCATGAGATCCTTGATCATGTATTCATGTACCTATTTATGATCCTTGATCATGAACACATGAACAGACCGAGGAGAGGCATCCTTGTCCTAAATATTTGCGTGCATGGGCATACCCTTAACGATGATGTATGACAGCTTGGACAATCCTTTGGCTACGGGAACAATCGGACATTACACTACACATTTTGACATTTTGACATCACAATAATTTGACAAAATATTTCCTTGGATCAATAGTTTAACAAAATATTTTGTGGCAGAGGAGTCAAATGGTGGCGGGTAATTGGTTGACTCAAATGGTCTCACCCTTTGGGAGACGACTCAAACGGTCGCACTCATGTGCGGCAATGAGATCGGGCAATCGCTTTTGTTCCCTTTTTGTATTGGATGAGCGATTACACAATAATTTCATGTCAGAAATGAAGAGTAACGCATACAGAGTAATTTTATGGTCGTCGAGAAAAAAGATCCTCGTTGAAGCCCGTTTACGTGGACGAGTGTTTTTTGCAATTGCCCGCCCCTCAACGTGAGCTATTACCATTCGTTATAACTTTAAGACGCACGGTGATTGTCTAAAAATTCCTAAGAAATATTTACACGCCCTTGCAAGTGTGCTACTCACCATGCAATGGCCATCAGAGCTATCCTGAGGATCAGACGCTTTCTCTGCATTATCTTCCTGATTCCATTTGACTTCTCTCTTTTCACCGAGAGGATCTTCAGCTGGTTGTTCAGGTCAACAGGGATTCGCTCCTCCCGCTTGTTGACCTTTGCTATATCCCTCAGCAATAGTTCGGTCTTGCTCACTTTACCCCGGGTCAATAACCATCGCGGAGATTCGGGAAGATATCTAAGATTTTAAGCATTTGTTTGGTTCAGTCCAAAACCTGACTGTTTACATGCGGAATATGTGGTAATCATTTTAACAAAACATAATTCTAAATGCTGTCTGAAAATTATTTCCTAAATAGTAAACCAACAAATAATTACGGATATGTGAACCGATACCGATAACCATGCCGATATTTACCGATATTCCTTTCACAACTGGATGGTCCGTGAAAAAAAGTACATTTTCCCCCTCGTTTTTCCAACCCAAATGTTCAGTTCTGCTTGCTTTATGCCATGGAGGCTTGAAATTCCAGGCGAGGAGCCCATGAAATTTCACGCACCTTCTGCTGTTGATATAGCTGACACCTTGATGGTCAATACCTTTGAGTGTGAACATAAATTTTATCGGAATAAAAGCTAATGTTTACTAAATCCCAATTTTTAGTACGCATTCTTCCAAATGGCTTTGCCAAAAAAACTACAAAATTGCGAATATTTTATCGGTTATCGATATTTATCGGAATTCAAAGAAAGTAGTTCATCGGTAATCATTATCGGTAAAAAGGCACATCGGTTCACCCGAAGAACAAGATTTTGTTCATATTTGTGCTTTGGTCAGGCTGATGTTATGGCACAACAATGTTCCGTAATTCTGGATCAGTAAAAAGATTTCTTCATCCAGATGGACTAGCAGCATAAAACGTGGTTTTGGGAAATAATGAAAGGTTTTCTCAGTTTTTTTCTTTAAAAAATCACAATGAGCATAAAGTTTCATGAGCAACACTGTAATTAGCGCAATATACGAATAAGTGTTCTGAGAGCAAGAACCCCTTTTGGAAAAATAAACAAAAATGAGCACCACAATGAGCGAGAATACCGCTAACTTGGAGCAGAAGTAGAAAATGATAATGTTGGGCAGGGTTCCAATGAGTGTAATCCACAGCCAATCTGCAAATAGCCAGGCAGTGAATGCTATCAGGATCATTCCAAGGACCCAGGCCTGGAAGGAATACCCGTACATTCGGGTCCGGAACATCTGAGCAGAAACCTCAGTCCCTGAAAAGATACAGAAAAATTTCAATTCAAGATTATATGCGGAAATTCCTTCAGAAGTGGAAAAGTTGCACATTTTGGCCTGTAGCTCGTTGAATGAATGAGTGAATTGTTATATTTGAGGGGGTTTTCCTTTATCATACCAGATAATATGTCATGAAAATTTCACACAAAAGGCATTTACAGAACAATATGAGGAAGTTCATGAGGAAGTTAGCTTATATGGGCCTTGATGGCGTGTCCCTCCGCTGGTTACAGGGATATTTAACTGGGCGAACCCAGGTTGTTAAGGTTGATGACGTCCTCTCTGATCACCTACCCGTAACATCTGGAGTGCCCCAAGGAAGTATT
>JASGXE010006643.1:0-21859 GCA_030068105.1 Sinentomon sp. SZTP_YWyxl | reverse complement strand
CCCTCTGCCTACTTGAGGCTTCCCAGGCAACCCTTGGCTCCAGTGACATTCCCCTGCCTTGTTGAGGCTCCCCCTGGATCACACAATAGCAGCCCAGTCAATTTTTACTCAGAATGCTACCCATGGGACCAACGATTATCAAACTGATGTGATCTTCGACCACATTTTATTTTGATTAGTATTTCTTTAAGTAGGTCAAGATCTATTTTTGAAGAGTTGTTGGCTGAATCTCCCTTCACATAAATTGCACTTGGTGGCGAATGTCCTCACCAAAAATCCAAGTGAAGAAACATGCTCCTTGACCAGATTTACTTTGATCTATTTCTTTCGATTGGCTGGGATCTTTTCTTTAATGAAATGGCCGTTGGATGACTTTGATACCTTTATGATTTTGCATGATAAGGGTTGTTGTCAATGTGATGTTATTATCAACCAGATCAAAGATCAGCAACTTTTGACTTATCAACTTGACTACTCCACTTCACACGGAGACATCACGTCATCCTTTGAGTGAGTGGGCAGACCCATCTCTCATTGCAGGTCAATTCAGTGACCTGTCATTGTATGAACGGATGATGCCTTTAAAGCACCGGTGCTTCCGTCAAACATCCAGGCTTGTTTCACACTGCCTACTGATCATCAGGGGGTGGATCAGTGGGAGTGCTTCCACCTCTAAGAAGCCAATCCGGTCCACAGCTCTATGCAGATTGCCCTGCATGGGCTCATATCACATGATGTTATTGTCAACCAGACCAAAAACCAGCAACTTTTGACTTACCAACTTGACTCTCCACTTCACATGGTAGGTCACCGTTTGGCCCATATTGAGAGATGGGTCTGCCCACTCACTCAATGGATGACGTGATGTCTCCGTGTGAAGTGGCGTTGTCAAGTTGATAAGTCAAAAGTTGCTGGTTTTTGGTCAGGTTGACAAAACATCATGTGATATGAGTAGAGCCCACAGAATTTCGTTTTTATTTTTTGTCAATTTCGTTTTGAAGGTTCAAAATTTCGTTTTTTAGTGTTGAAATAATAGTGAAATTTCGTTTTTCTCGTTTTTGGCCTTTTGTAGGCTGTAAAATTGATCCCCGGGGGTTTGTATGGCGTTGAACTGCGGTTTGCCGAATATGGGTCCAATGGAAAACTGGCAGGACTTTCTCATGCAGATGGAATACGAAGGCTGAAGGCATTTGAAGATTTTTCATCTGAGTTCACTTTTTATTTTCATCAAACAATTTTGTTCTGCTTCTAACTTAGTGGTATCTGGCTTTGAGTCTGAGAAAAGCTAATAGTGCAACCTATGAGACAAAAATATTACATTTACAACAGACAAAAACTGATGTGATGTATTTCTCTGGTCTCTTTGTGGACATGACTGAGAGAAAACTTTGCACTAAGTCAATGGCACTTTGCTAATAATGACATGGAAAGGGAGTTTTTGTGGAAAAAAAAAAGACAAATTCGTGGAATTTCATTCTTAAACGTGAATTTCGTGCTAATGATTCAATTTCGTTTTTTGTCGTTCAATAAATTTGGTGTCATCTGACTTCACAGAGGCATAATCGGCGAAGAAATGGGGAAAAAGTGGAAAAATCAGAATTCGTTTTTTTCGTGCTTATTCCCTTTTCACGAACTTTCGAGGGCTCTAGATATGAGCCCATGCAGGGCAATCTGCTAAGAGCTTCAGTCCGGATGGGCTTGTAGGTGGTGGCAGCATTCCCACTGATCCACCCCCTGATGATCAGTCAGTGGGAGGCAGTGTGAAACAAGCCTGGATGTTTGACGGAAACACCGATGCTTTAAAGGCATCATCCGTTCAGGGTTGGTGTCATCTCCCTTGCTTGGAATGTTTCCATTTTTTTCTCTAGAGTCCGTCACTGCTGGCCTGGAGTAGGCCCAATCGCCTTCCTACCGATGAAGATATTCACTCCCTGGTCACGAGAGTCATTTGACTCCAGTAGGAAACACTTCAGGTGGGTTTTTGAAAACTGGTAGCTGCTAAAAATAAAAATGGCCCGTTTGTGCCATTAACTAAGAAAATCAGTGAGGTAGATGTGCACTTGTGCAGATATCTGGTGTGTTTAGAAGAGAAAAAAACTACTACTCATGCAACAATATTCAATAAACACCAAGGTAAAAAAATTAATAAATATCAATAAAATAAAATACCTAAATAAAATAAATGAAATTAAACAGGCCTAAATAATAATAATAATAAATAAAAAAATAAATACCAAGGTAAACAAACATGAAAACAATGAACATACCTGCATGCATGCAACATGCAATGCTGTCTCTCCCTTCATATTTGTCTTGTTTATTGAAGCTGAAGCAACAGAATTGCCGTCGGAATGCACTGTACCAGCACCGGAAATGTTTCTTGATCTACCGCTCACTGATAGCCTGTCTTGCATCTTGCTGCTGGAGCTTTCTCCACCCGATTTGGTTGGTAACGAACATCTGGAACGTTCCACGTCGTTTTCCTTACTTTTCCCTCTTCCATCTTTCTTTGATCTGATTCTATCCCCGCTCATTGATCTCTGCCTGGTGCAATGTTCCAAATCTCGGCCCAGTGACCGACCTCTCAACACCCTTGTCGAACGTACTGAAATCTCCTCCTTTGCAGTCAGATTTTCACTCGCTTCCGCCAATTCTCCATTTTCGGCCCTGCCACGGTCGGTCGATTTACCCCTTGCCCTTCTCTTAGCAGTGAACGCATTTGTTTCTCCAACTTCAGAATTGCTGCCGATCTCAAATCCCACACAACCCAATTTCTCAATGCACCGTGACGTGCCCTTTCGTGCCACTCCGAGACCTCCCAATCTCTCTCCGCCCCTCAAATTGTCTTCAAATGCCTTTACACTGCCCCCCGAACCCTCTTGGTGTGGACCATTGCCTACTGGACCCCTGCTTGCTGAACGCCCACGAGTTACCATCCCTTCTGTCAGACTGCTGCTTGTAGACTGTCGATGGATCATCTTGTTTACTGAACCTCTGCTTGGTGACCTTCCACGGGTCACAATGTCTGTTGTTGGTCTACCTCTGCTAATAGATCGTCGATGGGTCATCTTGCCTTCTGGCCCTTTACTTGGTGACCTTGACCTTCCACGGGTCATCTTGCCTGTTGCAGGCCTACCTCTGCTTACTGATCGTCCGCGGGTTACCTTTTCTGCTCTTGCCAAGGCTCTTTCCCCGCCATCCACTGCAGCACCCTTACGACCACAATAATTATCCTTCCTGATCATTCCTCTCCCCAAACCATCGGAGAATCCTCTCCGGATGCCGGAATCACCATGTCCCACCAGCTCCGAAGAGCATTCCTCGTCAGCATGTGATCGGCACTTCCTTCTACCGACAATTTTAGTGCCATTGGGTGTTCCTTCAGCCTTTGATTTCTTTTTGCCCTTCACGGGACTGCCCTTAGCAGGGTATAAACCAGCAGCAGACTTCGGCAAAGACACTTCATAAGTGCCACATCCTGCAGCCGGCGAATGCTTGGTTGTGCCGCAAGGACTGCTTTCAGTCGCAGAGAACACGGGGATGCCTGCATCAATATCGTCACTGGGTCTAAAAGGATGCAAAACATACCTATTCCTTTAGAAAAATGAAAATTCCAACATGAAACACAAAGGAAAATGATGTCAGAAATACATGCGGTTCATTTTGGAGATAAATTTGATTGAATTTCTCTCTAATTGTGTGACAATTCATCCACGAACCAGTTGTTGTAAGTGTTTTGCTTGTTTCGTGAGGTTTAAACAAATTTGAAGTCACCTTCCACCAGCCTGTTATGCATGCACACACCAGTTGCCCATTCTCGTGATTGTATTGATGTAGACCCAGTCATTATACCCAACTGTAGATTGGGTATCCACCATCCCTGCATTATGTTGCAAATGAACACATTCATGGGTGGCTAAATTTTGGCTTGGGGGCTAGCATGCATCAGTGCATGCAAAATGACGACTTGGTGACTTGACAGCAAGTTTGACAAAGCCCAACAGGCATCAATGTGTTCCATGATTTGGCATCATTGACCAAACAAAATGCAATTTTTGGTGGTTCGGTCATTTGGCCTGTTGACTGTTACGAAGAAATGTGTAAAACTTAACAGTGTGAACAGACTTCTTGAATCAGATTATTTTTTGCCTTGAGCTTTAAACAAGCCTTGAAAACTCTTCTACGTATCTGCTCGCATATACCGTATCTTACACACAAAAGTTTTTAGATGTCTCAATCCGAAAACCGACTGACTTTTTTCAAACCTGGAGGTACACCAGGCATTTCCAGGCTATGCCACAGATTTTTCTCGTCATAGCGATGTCAAATTCACTGCCACACTGCATGAGTTGCGCGTCATCCAAGTTCTGATCAATGATCATGCCAACTGAATTATGAATAGGCCAACACTGATTTGCAGGACTCGAAAAAAAATTGGGTTGTTGGGGGAAGTGGGATTATTGAAGATTGTCACATTTCATGCAACCTTTTTCTAAAGAAACAATTGATAATTTGCAATGCTTAGCAAAGAGTTTTTTGCATAGCCCAAGCTCGGCATGCCAAAAGGTACTGAATAAATTCACTGCTAAAATTTAGCATCTTTTGATTGAGGGCCAGGGTTTTTTACCCAGGTAGTTTTTGAACTTTTAGAATGCCAAGAAAAACCTAGGAATGTAGTTTTTCGAACCTAGGTTCATAGTTTTTAAACTATTAGAATGCTAAGAAAAGCCTATGTGGTACCTAATGTTGTAGTATGCAGGATGTTGATAGGCAAAACGAATCCCATCGCAATTGACAGGATTGGTTAGGTACCTACTGAAATCTGTGGTGGCAACATCGCCATTCAACTTCTCGCGGCAAAAAACCGACGGAGACGGAGCTCTTTCTGCTCATCGGTGAGCATGTGGGGCACCCATTACGGTGAAAGCTTTTTCAGCAGCACCAGTTCAATTGTCAGAAGATGATGGGCACTTCCAACTGAAATGGACAGCTCATCAGCAACTTCTCGAGTGGTGATGCGCCTGTCCTTAGCCACCGCAATCTCTGCTTGTGCTGCCATCTCTTCTGTGGTTGATGTTGTTGGCCGGCCTGAACATGGTGCATCCTTTGTGCATGTCTGAAGCTGGCTGAATGATGTCCACCACCTCCAAACAGTTGCATGTGAAGCAGCATGGTCCCCTATAGGGCCCCTTTGAACATAACTTCACATTCAGCAACACACTTGCCGCTCAGAAACAAAAACTTGATGATGATACGAACATCTTCTTTCGAAAAAGAGCTGTTGAGGTCATCCAGACCAGACTTGGCAACTTCCAGAAGATCAAGAAAAAACAATCCTACACAGAAAAACACAAATTAGGGGGTGCAAAATACTCGCAATTGTCATGGCTTCATCGGTGGACATAGCTAGGTTTCGAGAGCAATGAAAGCTGGAGATCACTGAACTTCTCGGCTACTCTCATCAATTTCGGGCTACGGGGGAGCCCCTTCTCAATGGTGTCAAAAACTACCACGGAACACGTGCTGTGGACTGGCTTAAAACTGTCAAGAATGAAAGGAAATCATCATCTGCTAAATGCAGCACATATTCGTATTCCGCATTTTAGTGGCTTGATACTTTTGAGAAGAGGCTCCCCCATAGTCAAAAATCGATAAAAGTTGCCGAAGAATTCAATTCAATTCAACTTTATTTATTAAATTGCAGAATAATTATTGCAATTTTACAAGAGAGCTAAAACAAAGTGAGGCATTTTCGAAGAGGCGATATTTACAATTTCCTTCGATAAATCAATTCAATTCACCTTAAATTTATACAAAAATTGCAGAATTATAGCAATAAAGAAAAGATTTGTCGATAATACAGAAAAGAGTAAAAAATCTACAAAAAGTACCAAGGGGAAATTGAACATGACAATGGCATAACCAAAAAAAAAAATGGATGCAAAAATTTTACAAAGCAACAATTATTTGGTCTTCCACAAACGGACCCATCATTTTGAACCGAATGGAGGAGTTCAAAGCAAGACTTAATTTTGGGGATTATTCAGCTTTAGACCGCAGAAAAGGTGAATCATTTGGAAGAGCGTTCCATTCCCTGAGAGTTTTTGGGAAGTAAGATTGAAAGTACACATTGCACTTGAATACTGGAACTTCGAATTGAGAAAGATGATTTGATCTGCAATTTGTCTGTTTCGGGGCAAAATCGGGACGAAAAGAATCCCTCTTCAGTCTTCTCCACCTGAATCATCTGGATAAAGTGGACATAAGTCACACCCTTTAACAATCTTTTGGATTGTTGCAAGGTTGGTGCAACAATAAAATTGTTAATGTGAAAGGCTGACCATCCTTTTCAGCTAGGAGTGAGTTATTGTAAAGTGTTCAGATGATATCATCAAAATCACTAACACTGGCAGCCCGAAAAGCTCTTGCAATATCAGCACGCCGCTAACCAGTCCTGACGTGATTGCGTGGGGAATCCGACGTGTCATGGAAGGATTTCCGCAGCGTGGACACTCCCAGTTGGAAACTGAATCGACCAGAATGCACTCCTTGCAGAACACATGTTCACACATGCCCGGTGTGTGAGGATCTCGGAATAGCTCATTGCTGAAAGGAATGGAGTGTAAACACTAAACAGTGGTCAGAAACACTTCGTGCAAATAAGATGGCCATAATGACTTGTTCAGAGAATGCACATGTCCTCCCACCTAAATGGTGGAATGGAAAGAGATATCTGACAAAGATCTGCCTGGCCCCTTGGATGGAAAAAAGATATCAATGCATACCCACCAACCAATACCTGGTTCCTGGTAGTGTGACCTCCGTAAACACAATGCATTGGGCTGGCTCATAACACCAGATTAGGACCAGGGGCGGTCTGGCGGCCGATTTGCAAGGCGGGAAATTCACGCAAGGGGCAGCGTGGTGTGGACGAGCGAAGCACAACGCCGGGGGATGGGTTCGGAGAAGCAGTGTCCCTCTCCCCGAAGGGGAAGAAATTTAAAAAAAAAATGGAGCCTCGAATGGTGCTCAGAATGTCAGAAAGCACATTTTGTTTAAAAACTGAGCTTTTTGCGAATCCGTCATCAGGCAGGCCCGCACCATACCATGCATCGGTGCTGAGCAAAAACACGAGCAAAAATGGAGAAGACGTTAATTTTGTTGTTAGCAATGTGGGACTGGGTCACTGTCTTGACCACTGCCTGGAAGCGTGTTTGATTAATCAACACGAATCGGACATTTTCCATCTAACCCCATGAAACAGTGGGAAAACTACTCTGATCAACCAAAACGGACTAGGTTTGGCTTGGGATAGGTTGGGTAGGTCAGGTCAGGGTAGGTTTGATTGGTTTGGTTATTGGGTTAGGTTAGCGTTGTTTTGCTTATACAGGGTAGCCCAAAAGTCTTTGGCCATAGGGAAAATGTAGGCCTAAATTTGCTATTTTTATCTTATTTTGTGATCTGAAACTTTTTCTCGCTCTCGCCACGGATGTGTATACTTTGTTCTGAAATTTTAGTACCGAATAAAGTGGTGACATCTGTGGTGGGAGCTCGAAAAAGTCACAAATAACAAAATTGTTGACAAAAACAGCAAATTTAATTTTTTGTTATGGCCAAAGGCTTTGGGCATCCCTAAATGTTCACATGTTCCAAACAGTGTACAGAGACGTGGCTGGAGCTAGGAAACGTTTTAGATCACTAAATGCGGTAAAACAGGAAATTTTAATTTTTCCTATGGCCAAAGACTTTTGGGCTACCCTGTATTGTCCATTCGGCAAATCGGGATATGGCCCAATTCGTATTTTTATTAAAAATACGCTGCTCGGAATGCATGGCGAAGAGACAGAAAAAGATGCAATGCTCGTGGCCAGTGCTCAGGAAAGCCTCAGCGACGGGGCAAGAGGGGAGGGGTCAAGGGAAGTTGGAGAAAATAGAAGAGAAATTATGCTTGAATTCTTGTGCTTTGTGTTTATAGCTTGGAATGGTTCGATTTGATTTTGTCCATGCACGTCAGTCGCTCATGGGCATCCGAGGACAGAGGCGAGGGCGGTTAATTTCTTGGGGCAAAGGGGCAACACACATGGCAGGGGCAACGGCTGGGTTTCCCATATCCCCGACCGGGCCAGACCGCCCCTGATTAGGACCAAACCAAGTAAAATCACTCGGGACAAATTAGACAATGAATGCAGACTGCTGGAAAAAAATATTGGATGGACTATTGCTAGAGTGCGATGCCACGTTGGATTTTTAGCCATTCCTCGAAAGTTCACACACCAACCGTGGGGAGTTGCAAGTCGAGGTTTAATTTGCACCCAGGCATAAATGTGGTCCCCTGCCCCAACGCTTCGGAAAAATGTGAGGCAGGGGGTTAAATTTATTCCTCAGCACAATTTCATCCCAATTTGAACTCCCCAAGGCAAGAATTTCAAATGGTTGGGATATAGGACAAAACCTAGAAATCCCATTCTTAATCACAGGACTTGCAAGCAAGCATGCTTGCAATCTCAGTGAAAAGAGGAAAGTATTGTTGAAAATTTTTCGTTGTTAATGTCCGTACAATTTTTGAATGACGAAAAGAGAAAATGATTATTTGGTCCAATGACGAGAAGTCATTGGGCCAACTATGCAAGACATTTTAACTTTCTAAAAACAAAACAAAAAATTGAAATAAAGCAGCCAATTGATCATTGTGGAAGACCGGACAGATTGAATTTATCGTTACACAATACCATAGGTACTAATTTAGTTGCTATTGGACAACACAATAGGCCTTTGGCCCTCCTTGGTAGGTAAAGGTAGGTGCCTGCCTATCTGTTAATGTTCTGCCTTTTCTGAATTTTTCTGAAATTTTGTGTCTCTGGAATGGAACTTAGCGAGAAAAAGTCCAATCCCGGGTCAAACAGCAAAAATCCATCACTATCTTCAATGGGCCTAGCTGAACAAAATGAAAATAAACTCACCAAATACTGCAGGTCAGCTCCTTCTCAAGCTCTCTGAAGCTCTTTCGGAATGCAGCATCTGCCACAAATGTCATGTTAATTCTGTTTCCAAACCACCGGGCTCTAGCCAAAGAATTACAAGTGTGAAAGTGCTAGAATAGGCGCTAGAATAAAAAAAAGTGCTGGAATAAAAAACTACCATCAGCAAGCATGTTGAGAGGGAGAAACTTTGAAAGAACATGATGAAATCATTGTCACACCATTGTCAAAGAAAGTAAGAATCACAAGTGCAAATACCTTCTTAACAGCACAAAGTTTGGACATGTCAAGCAGTTGCGGAAAACTTGTCTGCTGGGATGCTAGCACTTTAGTACTGCCTTAGAGCAAAAAATGGTAGAGCAAAAAATGCTCTACCGGTAATGGGGATAGAAAATATTAGTTCATAGACAGGAAATGGCTTATTTTACCCCTGTTACAAAGCCATCAGCAATGTTGACCCCGACATCTCTTTTTCAATCATGAACAACAGATGAACAAAACAGAAAAAAAAACAAAAACATGTGAAAGGAGTTCAAATCTCGGAGTCGTCAAATTTTTTCAAACGGAACTGAAGTGAAATCTTTTGTCAAGATCATGCACAAGATGCGTGGTTCTCCAAGTCCACTTTAAAAATCTGTGAGTTATACCTACTGCGACCAGATTGTAACTCTGACATGAAAAAAAATTCTTCGAGCTGGTTCCAAACGCGATGTTCGAAGAAAATCGAAAAAGGAAAAGCACGTGATGCCCTTTTTGGAAATCGATAAAATAAATACCTACTGGAGCCCCGTATCGTAAGCTCATCACAGAAACACCGGCGGGTGAGATCCACGCTTTGACAAGGAGAATTCACCACATAGACCTTGCCTCGATGGTTGTCACTCACTGGCTCCCCCAAATGACCACTTTTGGGCACAAATTCGCTGCCAAGAAAATTCCGCTCAGCGCGGAAAGCATGAAAATTGGGGTGTGACTAAAACGCTGAACTTGCTTGTCCTGCTTGTCTTGCTTGTCCTGCTGGAAACGTGATTGTCCTGCTGGTAATTGTTAAATAGGTTAGGTTATTGTTAGATTAGGTTAACCTAGCCTAAACTAACTTCACCTAACCCTAACCTGGCCATTACCAGCAGGACAAGCAAGGCGAGCAGGTTCAGCATTTTATTCACTTCCGGATAATCGGTCCATTTTGCATCGTCATTGCCAGTGACAGAACTGTTGGGTAGGAAATCCAGTTCTGTGAAAAACGAAGGAAACAGAAAATATGGCAGTGCACACTTGCCCACTCCGAAATCAATATGAGAGTAAAATTGAACGCCGATCACACAATTTTTTTTTTTAGTTTTGGAGCTCCGATGGGGGTGGTCCCTGAAAACCGGACAGCCGGACAGGACCGCCCAGCCGACCCAGACCGGGTTAGATTGGTTAGATTAGGTTAGGATAGTCTATCCCAGCTCTAACCTAACCTGACCCGTCCGGGTCGGTCCGGTCTGGCTGTCCGGCAGTCCTGTCTGGCTGTCCAGTTTTCAGGGACCACCTCCGATGGGTGCATGTTTTCCTCGGCTGAACTGCCTTGGAATTTCCAGCAAAGACAATTTCCTGTCATCTTGGTTGAAAAGCAAGCCGCTAAAGCCAAACAACATCAACAACAGAGCAGGACAGGACACTACGCTAGCTGTGGCAAGGCAGCTGCGGTGACAATACAACACATCGGAAAAGCAAAATATTGGGAGCCTGCCTTCCGGCTGCCGCTGCAGCTGGAGGAAGTCTCCAGCAGCATCCTCCTCTGACGTCACATTTCAGGCATCTCAAAGCCTTCGAGATTTCTGTTTTCCCATTGAGACGACCGGTGGTCCCTGAAAACCGGACAGGACCACCGTGGGTCTTACCGGGGCCCCGAAAACCCTAAACGGGACAAAATCTTCACAAAAACTGGGCAATTGCCCTGAACGTGGCTGTGAACTCAGACAAGTCAGACTCAGACATATCACAGAAGCACATTTTTTTTTCCAATCCACTTCCGCAGGCGCGCCTCTGATTGGCTGTTGGGAATTCCAGCCAATTTCAACATCCAAATTTCAAAACCTACGTTAACCCTAACCTGACCTAACCTAACCCTATTGTGACCCTGAAAGAGTTGTGAAGCGGTGGCAAACATGCCAAATGGCAAAAAGCGGTGGCAATGCAAAAATCCCAAAATTGATGACGTCGCAATTTGAGACGACGTGATTGGCTGTTGCGAGCTCCTGGTCCGCGGAAGTGGATTGGAAAAAAAAATTATGCATCACAGAACACTGGAGCCGACAGAATTACCACACCACGTTGTCAAAAAGCCGAAAACAATAGCCATTGCTTTCTAAATTTCATGGGCGACTGGTGATCAAAGCAGAGCTTCTTGATGGATGAATCCACATGTTCATTTTGTGGAAAGATTTAGATGAAAATAAAATGAACATATGTCAAACAAAAGTTAAATTTCAATATGTCACGCGCGACTTGAATGAGACAATTCCACGCTTGTTTTTCAGCTGATGAGGCTGTTGTTTTCATCAATAGAAATGACAGCTGACAAACTGATTCATTGCTAGATCTTTTTTCTTTTTTTTCTCCACTTTTACTGAACATTTTTTGATCTGTACTGTGAAATCTCCATTTTCCCCAAGGTAGCTATCAATATAGGGTTAGGCAGGTGTGTTTTCTTCAACCCCATTGTATTTTTCTGTACGTTGGTTCATGATTTTTAGCAGCCTACCTTATGAATTCTATTCTTTTCGTGCCTTTTCCAATGTTCATGGCATGTGAATTTTGCCTAGGGAAAATGAACCATACATACTCCAACTTCATTTCCGATAACATCTCATCGATTTCCTACTGGCTGTTGCCGTCATCTGTGGTCAATTTTGAGACTGAATTTCCTGCTGCTCAACTACTCCATTCAGGTTCGTTTTCATCAATTATTGCTTGGTTTGGTGGCTACCTATTCTTTTATTCTCATTCTCCATTGGCCATTGTTGTTTTAAAAATTAAAAAAAAACATTCTGCCGCAAAATCGGACAATGGGAGCATTTGAGTGAAACCAGATTCGCGAAGTCTCGCACTAAAGACACACCAGTTAAAACCTGCGATAAAGCTGAATGATCTGATTTGCACAGGAGGACACATGCAGGTGAGAAATAAAAAAATTTCCGGCAGATTTTCGGAAGGAATATTTGTCATTAGTCATTGTGAAACTTTTGTTCGTGCGAGCATATTTGCATTTGAATTAATCGCACGTCCATGTTCCCATAGGATCTGCTGCCATTTGAAGTGCTTTTTGGATCACAATTGAAAAGCACAATAATTCATAATAATTGATTTATCAATTGTGCAAGCACAATTCTTGGTCAGATTTAGAGTTTTCATTTATTCTGATATTCAGCGGTATCCTGACGTTCATCAGTGAAAACTTTCCCCAATACATGTTTTTTTCCAATTCAAATGTTGCCTCCGAAACAAGTTTCACAAGTTTCAATCAGAAACACGAGTCAAGATGGGGAGAAAGGCAAAATTTTAATTTCTACGGAGTTGAGTTCTTAACGTTTCGATAGCCGTCAGTCATCATTCAGTTTGGTGCACATGGGAAACGCATTTCCTTCGGCATTATACTTTGAAAGGTTGTAGCAAGACGTTTTCAGACAACCATCAGATGTTTCATCGCCATCAGAGGGCAGAGGTCAAATTCCTGTTCTCGACCTGCAATTTTCTGTGTCGTGGCGGCCGATGCAGGCGGCGTAAGCGATTGCATGTGCGATGTAATTTTGCTCGTGGACTCCTGTGAACAGATGACTCATGGGACCTGCAGGAAAACAAAACAAAATAACATGTTGTAACTTGTGCTGTAAATGGCCTTTCAACAAGGCCTTTCAAAGTATTTGTGACTACAGTTTGTCCCTCGATTCGACTTTCTGTTAGTATCGTTATTTACCGACAATCAGAAGAACTTTAATTTCTATTCCGGGTAATTTTCATTTAAAAATCTCTCGGTACGAGAAACAAACAGAAAGTCCACTGTTGAATTTTAGCATTGTTACGGACAATGGTGGAGCACAATGGTGCAAAAAGGCTTGGCACGATCCGAAAATCGACTTTCATTGTGAGGAGCATTTTAAAAAAGATAGTCATCCACACGAACATTGTTCGAACATTGAAGTTCATTCCCAGCTGAGGCGCTATTTGAAATCAATGGCAACATGCGCCGCAAAACGCCATGACATTCGTGTGAGGCGTGAAACTGCATCAAGCCCTGTTGAAATTGGATGACCCCGAAAAAACCTCTGAAAAATGTCATATGTTTGCGGGCGCTGTGAATGACTAGAATGACCAGAATGACTAGAATGACTAGAATGACTAGAATGACTAGAATGACTAGAATGACTAGAATGACTAGAATGACTAGAATGACTAGAATGACTGGAATGACTAGAATGACTGGAATGCTAGAATGACTAGAATGACTAGAATGACTAGAATGACTAGAATGACTAGAATGACTGGAATGACTAGAATGACTGGAATGCTAGAATGACTAGAATGACTAGAATGACTAGAATGACTAGATTCGAAACATTAAATTGATGGAAAAAAAGAATTGAGAAAAAAAGATTTAATCAGGATTAAAAATCGAAGTATTCGTGATAAATCGGTATTAGGTGATATTAATTGATTTTTATAGATATTAATCGAAATTGATTTGTCATAAATGATTTGACGGTCCGTGACAGAGACCGCAATGCGTGTTTGCGTTCTGTCACGAGTTCATTTGTGGCAGATATTTGTGGCAGATATTATAGCAGTGTTCGTCTGTCATAATGATAATGACAATAAAATTGAGGTGCAAATGAGGGAGGTACCTCTTGCGAAAACAGCAACATCCTCTCCTGCGTGGGTCTCTCTCTTCATTGGAACAGGGGCCTCTTGACGAAACGAAGGATCGGTTGTTTCCTCTTCGGTCCAATATCTCCTTGTAAAGTTGCCTGTTGTCGCATTCAGTGTAAGGTTCATGGCATAGCCAATGGAGTAAGACAGGGTGGTGTAAGAGATACCGTCAATATCGGATACTCCCGCCAATCCTGTGACACGAAAAAATCACGAATTAAAAAAAAATCAGACGTTCTAAATAACGAAGCGATGCCAGCCCCTTTTTCATATGGCTGCTTACTTCGCGTGTTTTCAGTTGGCCCCTTCTTTACCCCGGCCGATATTTTGCAAGTTATTTACCCCTCGTTTCCCCCTCTCTGCCTCGCTGTTGCAATGAGCGTTTTCTCCTTGTTCCAAATAGAATTAACAAAATTTCAAAGTGGGCGGCAACTTCACCTGAAGTTCGCCCCGTCAATTCAAACGTTTTAAATTATCAGTCTAGATTTAAATACAAATGAATCGATGAGAATCAAAAGGTCATATGTCCACATTTTGGCCATTAAGAGACAAGAGCGGAAAAATGTTTACCATATATGCATCGACAGTTTGCAATCAAAATGGCTGATGTCCGAGATTCGCAAACTCCTGAAAATGGCTGAAATATTCAGTGCGAAATTCTGCTTTGGAATCAAAAGGTCATAAGTCCATGGACATGTGACCTTTTGATCCCAAAACACTGAAACTCAAAATGGCTATTGTTTTATAAGCTCTCCTTGCCAGCCCCTATTTGGCCCGTTCTCGCTTGTTGCCTTATTCCAACCTCAAAATAACAAAAGCATGGTATCAAAGCCGGACTCTGCCCTCGAAGAAATAAGTACAGAATGCATTAAAATAAACACATTTTTCCATAAACCCATTGGATATACAATTATCATCAAATATGCGTTTTTACTAGCAACTCCTTCGAGATAAAGAGCAAGAGGAGCATCATGCGTTATATGAGGAGTGGGCGAAAGAAAATCTTTGAATCTGTGAATGGAGTTGACGCCCGTCCACAGGAATGCATTAAATTTTACACCATTTTGTCCTCCCAGTAGCACCTAGGGGTGCGCAAACACCAAGTTTGCACCCCAAAAGGAGTACAATTTCAGCACGAGCACTACGAACGGGCAAATCAGACATGTTGAAACAAAATAAATAAAACTCACAGCCGAATCCGTTCGTAAGATTGCAACAACAAGTGCGACGTTTCGCTCCCACAGCGTGGAGCTTCTTCAGTCTCAACTGGTTCGCCTGAAGAAGCTCCACGCTGTGGGAGCGAAACGTCGCACTTATTGTTGCAATCTTACGAACGGATTCGGCTGTGAGTTTTATTTATTTTTTTCAACATGTCCGAAAGGAGTAACAGTAAGGACAAAAAACGGTGTAAAATTACAACTTTTTATTTTCAGTGTAACCAAGCAATGTTCTCGCAAAAACAAATCGAGTGTGTCCCCACAAAACTAACCGAGTATGTTATGTCCCCTTTTTGGATAACCTCGGATGACCATCGTGTGCGAGTGATCTGCAGTGACAATGAGCAAAGTGTCATCAAGTGATCCAAACTTCTCCAGGGCATTGATCACAGCCGTCACCGCATTGCTGAACTCTTGTGTTTCGCCGAGGGCGTAGAAGGGGCTGTTCAGATGGTGGTAGTTGTCGATGTTTGCGCCCTCCACCTTCGGGGGGGGGGGGGGGTAGCATCAAGAAAAATTGGTACGGTGTTTTTGTAAATGCTTGATGGTGTGGTGAAAAACCAGTGGCGTGGAGAGTTTTCGGGAGAGCGCAGCGGCACGGCGACAATGCGAAGGCATATGAGCCTGATTACCGGAGGCATATGTTTTCCCAATCCACTTGCGCAAGCGCAGCGCACCTCTGATCGGTTGTTGGGAATTCCAGCCAATTTTAACATTTGATTTTCTGAACCGAACGACCTGACCTGACCTAACCTAACCTAACCTAACCTAACCTAACCTAACCTAACCCTTTGTGACCTAAGAAAGAGTTGCGAAGCGGTGGCAAACATGCCAAAAATGCAAAAAGAGCGATGGCAAGGCAAAAATGCCAAAATTGATGACGTCACAAAGTCAGAGGACGGCATTGGCGCTTGCGATGCTCCTGTGCGCTGGAGTGGATTGAGAAAAAAAATATGCTTCCCGGAAACGCAGATGCCATCCGTCTGTGGCCCCAGGCCTCCAAAGTGGGGTCTGGAACGGAAGCCCATGCGGGGTTCCGAGTAGCAGATCCCCTGGCAGAGTGGGGTTATGGGACGGAGTCCCCCAAAACGCTAGCGTTTTTCAGACACTGCAGCTTCTTTTGACAGTGCAACACGACATTTTGCACGAATTTTTCTTCAAAAAGTGTAGATCACCTTTCTATAGAAATAATGTGGCAATAGCACGTCCACCGATGCCCCTCTCCACGCCATGTGTAAAACACACCACAAACAGTGATTGGCCACTGTGGAAAGCTGAGTGAAATCGCCTGAAACGCGCACTAAATTATTACATAGAAAAAAAATGCAAAAATCTGGAAAACGGAATGTCAAAAAATGCACGGCAAATGCACTGGCGCAAAAGTGTGAAGTGCTCAGTGTTGGACTACCAAGTGCATCTTCAATTCGCAGTCCTGCCGTTCTCCAGCCCTGCTGTGCTCTTCATTGAGACATGGTACTCGAATATTTGGCGCCTCAATCAACCGCCACAAATAGGGTACTTTGGAGCTTAAATCTTTATCCGCCAGAGAGCGTCCGCAAATTGGAACTTTTTTGTAACTCACCAAGAGTAGCAGTGTGTCCGACTGTTCGTTCAATATTTCGATAGCTGCTTCCGCCATTTCGCTTAAACTCGGCTCGCTTGAGTTGGTTCTATTTCTTTCATACTCTGCCTTCAAGTCTCCGTTGGAAAATAAGCCTAGAGAATGAAGAAATATGGAAAAAAACTCTGTATTTCCGGGAACCAGTTTACAAACCCTGCCGTCACTTTAGATGGCAGGCCGAGGCCCCAAGCGAGCATTGTTTTTTTCCGAGAGGGAACACGGTTACGAACTAGGTCAGGTTCAGATAGCTTAGCTTTAGGTAAGGTGCGAGCTTTTGCCCCAATCGAGCATTCTTGCACGAAACGCTCTCTGCCATCTAAAGTCGCGGCTGGGTTTGTAAAAACGCTACGCGCCCTTTCCGCGTTTTATTCTTGAATCCTTACACGAAAAAAATTTGTAAAATCAGCCCCAGCCCCATTTTGGTCCAAAACGGCTCCATTTCTCCCCCCTTCGAACATTGGAATGCAAAGATCAAATTTTCCATCGAATTATTATTTTTTGCTTAATAATCCATTACCTGAATCGGACTGGAAGCGATTTGATTCCACCCTCTCGTATCGTGCAATTCCGGGCGAGGGAACTGTAATTTTGTATGCCCAGATTGACAGCTCTGTAAGCAGAGGTTGTACTTGGAAAAATGCTACAAAAATATAAATTGCAAAAAATACCGCGGCAAATCAACAAAGTGAACACCAGTCAGCCGATGCCAAATTTGCATTTTATCTTCCAGGTAGTGTGGATTTTTTTAGCGCATTTTTGACGGAAGTTCACAACCTAATTTTCTTGTACCTATATAGAGCTTACCGAGTATTCTTTTGGGTTTCTTCTCCCGTGCTGCTGTGAGGTGCTCCCTGGTGGTGGCGTAAGCGTATTCGGATTCGTTCACTTTCTGTTCGTCGATCCACTCCTCAACCAAATCTCTGCTGCCATTTCTGATGCAATCGTCAGTTATGATTGGATCATCTGCAGTGTTGGTGGAGTTGCTCTGAAAGAACTGGCGTCCACCTCCCATTCGAACCTGAGAAGTTTTACGTACAGTGACGGAAACAATAATGACCCCTTTCCAAGTACCTATAAAGTGCGTTCATTTTCAGAATGGTCCAGCCAAAAATCGCAGCAAAACGAAAGTGGGAGCGGTGGCACGACAGATGGTTTCCAAATTGTTCGATCTTCCTTCCCTGATTTTTCGAGAATTTTCATTTCAGCGCGAATTATTGAGAACCGCTTTTCCCGCGGGATCCCCTTTTCCCGCGGGATCTGGTGGCTCAGTGGTAGAGTTACTCGTTTTGGATCCCAAGCTCGTGGGCTCGAATCTCGGCGTCTCAAAAGTTTTTCACTTTTTGTTCGGCGCATGTTTGCATGGACAAAACCTACACAGATGGAAAAGCAACCGAAACATGATTTCGAAATTTTCTGTAAATTTCATAAATTTTCATAAATTTGAAATTTTCATAAATTTGTCTACCTGTTTTCCAGTTGTCGGCCACAACAGCGGATGTGGCCTCAAGCCGTTGCAGGCAGGTCCAATTGCAAAGGGAAGGCCAGCGAAATTTTCTTTCCGCTACAATGCTGCACCAGAGATGCACATTTTAAAATCAGGAGCGGGACGACCAGACAACCAGACAGATCGTGGTCACAAAAAATCTTGGAAATCTCAGAGAAGAGAATTATCAGAAGATTGAGAGGTGAAACGGACAGAGTTTCGAAAATCAAGACCCCCATCTCAAAATCTCCGAATTCCGATTTTTGCACAAATTTGCACATCCCTGTTTGTAAAAAGCGCGCGGACCATTCTAAAAATGAACAGACTTTACATTGGATCATGGGAGTCATTTTTGTTTCTGTGACTGCACAGTCGATCGTATATATTTGGAAGCATCCTTCGTTGGAGTGGAGAATATCCAAAAGCAAATGGCGTGCATAGAAATCAAATTTTCGGGCAACAAAAATCAATCGAATTGACTGAAAACGACCGGCTGCACATTTTGACGAGCTTCGGGGCCATGAATAACATTTTGGCGATTTTTTCCTTCCTTCGGCTCTCCTCGTTCCTAAATTGCCATACGACCCGCATTGTGAAGAATTTACAAGGTTTTTTAATCCTTCATGTGCCACTTTTTGATGTGACGCATTTTGAAAGCAATAGCACAAGAAAATGTTTGAGCACACTTTCGCCTGTGGGAAGGGACATTTTTAATCTTGGAATCTGGGATATTTAATTTCCATGTCTCAGCGATAACAATTAACCGTAGTTACCCAATTCGACGAATTCACGTGTGGGCGACGAGGTCCAACTCCTCAAGAATGCTCCCAAGTGTGCTCAGAGTGAATTCAGAATTCTTTCAACAATGAAAACTCGGTCGAAAACTTCATTCTCGGCATAGAAATTAAAGTTTTTCTGTGCATTTAAATGTGAGAGTGTGAAGCATTCTCAGCTCATATCTTCAAGTGGAATGAGCTGTATGGGGTGAGGAGGACCATTGAAATTTCGAAGGCTATGGGAAAGTGGGCGGACTAAAACCTGGTCCTGCCAGTTGCAAGAGAGTGACAGCGCAGTTTGGAGATTGCGGAAAAACCTTCTGAAACTCAGCAACTGATTTGTCAAGCAAACATTCATGAATTCAACAACTGATTTGTCAAGCAAACATTCATGAATTCAGCAACTGATTTGTCAAGCAAACATTCATGAATTCAGCAACTGATTTGTCAAGCAAACATTCATGAATTCAGCAACTGATTTGTCAAGCAAATATTCATGAATTCAGCAACTGATTTGTCAAGCAAACATTCATGAATTCAGCAACTGATTTGTCAAGCAAACATTCATGAATTCAGCAACTGATTTGTCAAGCAAACATTTATGAATTCAGCAACTGATTTGTCAAGCAAACATTCATGAATTCAGCAACTGATTTGTCAAGCAAATATTCATGAATTCAGCAACTGATTTGTCAAGCAAACATTCATGGATTCAGCACTGATTTGTCAAGCAAACATTCATGAATTCAGCAACTGATTTGTCAAGCTAACATTCATGAATTCAGCAACTGATTTGTCAAGCAAACATTCATGAATTCAGCAACTGATTTGTCAAGCAAACATTCATGAATTCAGCAACTGATTTGTCAAGCAAACATTCATGAATTCAGCAACTGATTTGTCAAGCAAATATTCATGAATTCAGCAACTGATTTGTCAAGCAAACATTCATGAATTCAGCACTGATTTGTCAAGCAAACATTCATGAATTCAGCAACTGATTTGTCAAGCAAACATTCATGAATTCAGCAACTGATTTGTCAAGCAAACATTCATGAATTCAGCAACTGATTTGTCAAGCAAACATTCATGAATTCAGCAACTGATTTGTCAAGCAAACATTCATGAATTCAGCAACTGATTTGTCAAGCAAACATTCATGAATTCAGCAACTGATTTGTCAAGCAAACATTCATGAATTCAGCAACTGATTTGTTAAGCAAACATTCTGGAATTCAGCAACTGATTTGTCAAGCAAACATTCTGGAACTCAGCAACTGATTTGTCAAGCAAACATTCTGGAACTCAGCAACTGATTTGTCAAGCAAACATTCTGGAACTCAGCAACTGATTTGTCAAGCAAGCATTCTTGAACTCAGCATCTGATTTGTCAACTCGCCTGAAGGTTCTTTCCAACGTCATTTTCCATCATCTGAGTTGCGATGTCCTTGCAGCCTAGTTTCACTGCCTCTTCCGGAACCTCGGCATTGCATTCCCAGTGTCGGCTGGATGTGTGTGAATAAACGGCAGCCAGAGTGGCGTCGGTCACTGCAACGGTTCCAACAAAACCTTTAAGACGGGAAAAGATGGAAATCATATGTACGCAGTTATCATTGGCAAAATAACACAACACATGACTGGGTTTTGAACAGTGTCAGGTCTGGTCACAAAAAAATCACCAATCTCGCGAGAAGGATGCATTGCATACAGGGTTTCCCAAAAGTCACTTGACAACCCCTGTTATTTGCTAGTTTTCAATCTTCTCTTGTGGGGCTATTTCCACAGATTTCAGGTTCAGATTTGGCAGACTGCCTGCCGCAGGTGTTATCCATTCGAATCGGAACAAACTCCACTCCAAGCTTCCAGAGTTGCTTCAAAACTGCAATGCACTTTTCTGCGGTTGTCAAATGACTTTTGGGAAACACTGTATGAACGAATGTGTTTTGCGGTCCTTAAATTGGTACCTATTCATTCGGAATGCAGTTAGTAAAATAAATGTGAAATTTGAGTTTGAAACAAAAAATGAAATTTGAGTTTGAAAATTTGTAACATTTTTGAAAAGGAAACTGAATCAAATTGGAAAATTCTCTGGACCGCAATGTTTCACCCAAAAGGGGACCGGAGAGAAATTTTCGCCAACCCCAGCGCGGGAGAGCGATCCACCAAATTTCCAACGTGAAACGTTTCCATGAGGGCTTTGCTTTGAAGGTAGGCGTGATATTGTTCTTAGCTACCATTTCATTCGAGGCCGATGCCATACCATGGTTGAACCAAGGCATCACTCCAACGAGAGGCAGACCAATAACAGCATCTAGGAGGTAACTTCCGCCGGAAGTGTGGTCATTCGCTCTCTGGAGTGCGGGGCCTCAGTTCGGCCGCTGTCCGCTTCAGGTGCCGGCGCTTTTACGGAACGCCGCACATTCAACTTACATGCATTGCAGGCAGCGTGGTCAGCAGAGGACAAGTGTTCACCGCTTGAATGGAAACCGACTCCATCTGGAATGCCTCTCGTTGGAGTGATGCCTTGGTTGAACACCCTGATAAGTCTCGGCGTCGGCATCCACAGATCACTCAAGCACAAGATTTAACATTCAGTCTGCGCACACATCATAATTCGTGTTTGCAAAGCCCATCCATATTTCTCTTGCTTTCGTTGAGATGATGCCCGAATGATGGGGGTGTGTATCCGTTGAGGTTTTAGAGGCGCGGAGATAACAGCTTGCAAATTATTATCAGAAGGGAGTTCGTGGTCAAAAGTATCGAAAGCCTTTGCCAAATCAACAAAAAATATGGCATCAGCGAAAGTACTTGCATCACGTACTTGACTCACATTTCTATGTGGTTCCTCAGACCAATTCAGGAAGATAAATTGG
>JASGXE010006642.1:0-20303 GCA_030068105.1 Sinentomon sp. SZTP_YWyxl | reverse complement strand
ACAGGTCCACGCGACAATAAGCTTCCGAGGCAATTTTGCTGTATACGGACAGGGTATAGGTACGAGCATGAAAAAATACGGCGCAAACGGGAAAGGGCGAGAATGGTTGCTTCCATTGGAAAGTTCCCAATTGCAACTCACCCTCATAGGTTCAACTCAATAGAATGGCCAATTCGATGGACAGATTTGTGTTGCGTAAATTTCATTTTATTTCTGCATACGCATATTCCTTTTCCATGCTCTGCAGAGAACGTTGCGGCCACGTTCCTTTTCGCTGGCAGATAAAGCGGCGGAAACGTTACTGGCACGGTGCCCCGTATGTCCCCCGAAATAACGTTCCCGGCAGCCAGTTTACAAACCCTGCCGCGACTTTGAATGGCAGGTCGGGGCCCCAAGCGAGCATTGATTTTTCCGAGTGGGGACAGGGTTAGGTCAGGTTCAGATAGCTTTAGGTAAGAAAAAATCAACAATTTTTTTTCTTGCGAGTGAAGGGCCCCAATCTAGCATTCTTGCACAAAACGATCTCTGCCATCTAAAGTCGCGGCAGGGTTTGTAAAATGGCTTCCCGGCACCATTTCCATTTGGGTGGCATCAACGTGTTGCGACGCTTACCTTTCCGCAGTAAAAAAACGAAAAGATCACCTTCGCGGTGGAATCGAACCCGGTACCTTTGGATTACGAATCCAATCCTCTAAATCCGACCAGGCCATGCAGTCTCCATGAAGCCTCGCTTTTTTCCTAATGAGTTGCGGAAGGTGGTCTTCCACCTTGACAAAAAATAAATAACGGAAATACAGTTTCCATTTTCCTTCAATAGATGGTTGGTCAATCCGTAGCATTTCGTGCAGACCAACCTGTGCAGTGCACTTCAGTTTTCTTAGATACCTGCCGTATTTTCCTGAAGAGATAAATGTGTGTCAAAGGCTATGCCCTTCGGAACCAAGCTCCAAAGCCCGATTACACTGAAGGAACATTGCCCCATCACACGATGGGGTTGTGACCCTCTGCAAAAACATTAAACGACGTCTATATAAGGACGTATTGGACAATGCCATTGAAAAATCTCTCAATTCCACCGTTCCGCAACGTTGAAGCCAAGTAAAATCTCACGAAAACGTTCCACGTGTGTGGCACCGAACACGTGTGTGGCACCGAACACGTGTGGCATCGAACACGTGTGGCACCGAACACGTGTGGCACCGAACACGTGTGTGGCACCGAACACGTGTGTGGCACCGAACAATTTCCTGGCACAAAAAAAACCGAAATTCCACCGAGCTTGAAAGCTGCAGCCACATTCAATGCAGCTGAAGGGATTATTGCATTGCAAGATCCATCCGCCTTCTGTTGAAGCCTGTTGAGTTGAACCAGAGGGTGAGTTGCAATGGGGAATACCGACGGCCGAATGGCTTGTTGTGTAACGAGAGAAACGCTGATCCCTTCATGCGTCATAGCCTCCTTCCTTCCATCGGTGCAAGCCAAAAATCACGGCATGAGGGTAAAAAGGCAACTCCGATTTTGGCCTAAAATGAACCGCCGCAATTGACGGAGAAACAAAAGTAAAGGCCAGAATATACAGAAGTGTGTCTGTCGCCCTTGGTCAGTGCGGTACAGCTGTCAAAAAATGTAATGCCCCACCACAACCACAACGCATTGCTCATTGCGGTTCAGTTGTCAAAAACGTAATGGCCCTAACATCAAAAGGAACTTTCGAAAACCCAAATATGCCAGATTTCAGACTTGCACCACAGCGACACAAAATCATCTCAGCAACTTCCCGAGACTCGCAGTCGGTGTGTCGCACTCACACACCGAACCGAAGAAAGCTGAAAAGAGATATCAGGTCAGAATTGTAAAAATTGCAACAAAACTTACCAACCAAACCCAAGAACTTACCATGTCTCGCCAACGGCAGGCAGGCACACTTTGGCACATTTTGGGAGATGTGTTTCACCAGAGCTGAAGAAAAGCTACTTTGAGCTGACGACCATACAAGGCGAAAGCATCCATACGGGTATCGGTCTCGGCTGCATCGCTTTCGGCTTATGTGGGGCCGTCAACACAATGGAACTTTTCAACAGAATGTTGAATCTCTTCGTTGTTGGAAAGTCCTCCAATTTCCAACAGCTTTCGTCGGTATCAGGGTCGCAGGCAGCCTGCTGAGCAGAACGCGCTTGGTCATCGAATCAGAAGCAATTTTAGAAAAACAAGCGCAGGTCGCACGCCACCTGCTTGCTACCTTGGCCAACAGAGAAATAAATAAAGAAAGCAAGGGCCCGATTTTTTAAACGAAGCCCATCTTTTAGGCCGCGGATTATTTTCTTTTTAAATGCAATTTTGTACACAAAAAGAAAAGAATCCGCGGCCTAAAAGATGGGCTTCGTTTAAAAAATCGGACCAAGGAGTGAAATGAACCCAAAAACAACCATAAAAATGCTTGCGAAATCTCGTGCAAAATCGAGAAAAAGTTCACCGTTTTTTTTTTCTCGAAAACGTTCAACGCTTCGGCAAGAATTGTAAACACGATAAAAACAGAAAACAGAATTTTCCATGACTTCTGCCCCCCCCCCAATCGCAAGACACCGATTTTTCAATTTTTCATTCAATGCAGTCCAGATATTCGGTCTCGAATCCGGAGGAACTTCTGAAAAGTTTTGTCCGAAAGGAAAAAAATAGGTTAGGATAGTTTGGGATAGTCTCAGAGCTTAGGTTAGGTGTTTAACTTGGGCATGGTGAAAATTTTGCGAGATTAGCGCCCTTCGATCCTTAAGTTTTTTGGACCAAAACATTCCGACCCGTCGAATCTGTCCGACAGAGGCACCCCGCGGGCCCAAGTCTCGAACGACAAACAGCGGGTGCTGCCGACAGCAGCAAGTTAAGTTTAGAATGACCTTTGCAGCACCCTGTGCACAAAGATCGGTGAAAGTTTAAGCCACGGTGAAGTGCAAGCATTTATTGAGGGTTTTGGGGACTTTTAGAATTGTAGGAACCTCAACGCCATGCGTCAGCTGAAGGGGGTAACTTTTGTTTACACTGTTGCCCCCGTGTTCCGATGTTCGTTCGTTCGTTTGCAACTGTGTAAACTTCGAAAGCGAATAACAATACATATACCAACGGTGAAGACAGTCCTGCTGCGTCTCATCCACGGTCCACAACTCGAAAGACAGCGTTCACCAAAGCCACAGTCAGAGGACAGGTCATTAGCAACTGATGAACGCCGGACACTTTGGCAAAACACTTCGCCGCTTTTCCAATTCCACAACTCCGGAAAGGGGGGAAGATGGAGAGGAGAGGGAGAGAGGGAAGAAGAGAGAGAGGATGAGAGGGCCGATAGGGAAAAGAGAGGGAGAGAGGTGAGAGAGCGCGAGAGGGACAGAGAGAGGAGGAGGGAGAGAAAAAGACAGAGGGCGATGGGGGAAGAAGGAGAGAGAGCGAGAGAGAAAGGAAGGATGAGGACGGAGGGAGGGAAAGAGAAAGAATGACAGGACGATTGGGAACGAAGGAGAGGGAGAGGTGGAGATAGAGTGAGGGAGAGAAAGAGAGAGCGATAATGAACGATGGAGAAAGGGGGAGGGGGGAGCGAAAGTGTCAAGCGGATGAAACGCAAACACTTCGAAACGACGACGCTCATTATTCTGTGGACAGAGACAGACGCAAGGGAATTGCCGTTTCGCAAAGTTTTGTTTGTCTGCCGATGGAGAGGACCTTCGGAGAGCTTTAGGGGAGGCAGGACAAAAGATACTCGTCCTGTGTGTACCAGCCACTTCAAACTGGGACAATTATAACTCATGTTGACGCCGCGCATTACTGACCATAACAAAGCAACAAAACCAACGACAAGAGAAAGAATCCATGGACGAAGAAAAATGTCAATTGCCCGGCTGTGGTCTTTCCAACGGGTGGGCATTGGGAGTAGGTATACTTGTGCTTTTTTGCCATTCTCGGGAACTTTCATGCAGCTGTTTCGAAAAAAGCCAATGGTTCACTATATTTTGCAAAACGGAATTTTAGAAAATGTCCAAAGAAACTTCGCGAGCTTGCCTACTTTACTTTGGTCAGACCAATTCTTGAGTATGCATCAACGTCTTGGGATCCTCATCTCACTTCCCATTGTGATTCTTTGGAACGTGTTCAAAGGCGCGCTGCTCGCTTTGTTGTAGGGGACTACCGCAAACGGAGCAGCGTCACCGCAATGATTGCTCAGCTCGGTTGGCCTAAGCTTGCTGAGAGAAGAAAGGTCCACCGCATTTTGTGTCTTTATCGAATCCTTGGCAACTCTGGAGGGTGGGAAAATTTGTTTTCCTTGATTACGCCTCCATCTTTTTACAGTCGCCATGACCATCCTTATAAGATAAAGCCGTTAGCATTTAAGAGAGATATTGGGAAGTTTTCCTTTGTGTCCCGAGCAATAGCGGACTGGAATTCACTCCCAGCCTCTGTGCTGTGCCAACCTTTAAGTACATCAATTCTAAGGCGCAGGCTGGTGTCCTTGTTATAAATTGAGTTTCTGGCCAAATTTGATTGGACTTGAAAGTTTTAGAGCAGATGTTCTGTTTTTCTCCACAGGAGTTTGAAAATTAATTCTTCGGATTTCAAAATATACGAATTGCTCCATAAACCCTGAAATTTGTGTCTCTCAGCAACATGTCATGAAAGGGAAACACATTTGGTCTTGCTCTCATCTTTGTAATTTGTCTGCCCCATTTCTCGTGCCTGTTTTTCCTGTTTTTTGACGTTTCTTATTTTTTTGTGCAAAAGTGTTATTGTTATGTATGATAGTGGGGAAACCCCCACAAAATACAGTCATTCAATCAATCATAATGATCTCAATCGTCACCGTCCTTGCAATGTCAATGATGTCTGGGTTGCATGAAAAAACTGACCCATTCACAGCGGAGAGATCATGACGGGGGCAACGCTAACTCCGAGCTGCGAGGTAAATTTTTTCCATTGGAGCAGATGGCAAAAATTTACCTCGCAGCTCGGAGTTAGCGTTACCCCCGCGCGTCATGATCTCTCCGCCGTCATCTGTGGTATTCACCAAAAGCCACCGCTGTAACCCTGATTCGAATAGCAGAAAAATGGCCAATTCCATGTTGTGGAAAAGGAACAGTGTTGTGAATGCAAAGAAAGAAACGGAATTTTCGCAACACAAATCTTTCTGTTGAATTGACTGTTGACTGCTGAGTTCAAGCTTGGTGCTTGTGTCAATGGGGAATACACGGCCGATTCTGTTGCAGTGCTAGTAATGCAGTGGTCCCTGCAGAAACGATTTCAACCGCAAGCGAGAAGGTCCTTGCCCTCTGCGCGGTTTCGAAGTCGATCTGGCCAGGAAAAAAAGCGTAGTCTAATTGAAAGCCTATAGCTAAATGGAAAAAAAAATCTTCGCATTGCATAATCGCCTATTGCAACTGTTCGTTTTGAGCTTCGTGAGGGTGCGCTTCAAGTAATGTATTTCATCCGCAGAAAAGAAAATCCAAAAATCTGCCTGTCCCTCAGCGCAGCAGAAAATAAAGAAACAATTTTTGGACAAACAGCTTTCATCATTGGCCCGAAATTAAAACAAAAATAGCAATATCTCAGCACAGATGTGATGTGTGTAGCAAACGTCGTAAAATTTTAAGGGGCTAAGTAACAAACACGACGTCATTGTTCGCCCAAATTGGAACGAAAGCAAAATTTTGACATGGTACACGGCAATCCAATATCGAACACCGCAGATTTTTATCATTTCCCGGAACATTATTTTTGGGAGGTTTATTCTGCTAAGAAGAATGGAAGGGAGAGAGATATAGATGCTTGTGGCATTGCACTAGTGAATTGCATATCCACGTCAATGTTATGCTTCCCTTGTCTACCGCCTCCTTGTAATAATTCTGTGCCCGTCTTGCAATTGTCTTCGCATGGTGTGAAAGTTGAGAGACCAGGGACCAGCGGAAAAACTGAATGACTGAATTGAAAAAAGATGCAAAACCTGCACAGAAGCAAACCTCAGCCGTGTTTGAAGACTTGGTGACGCTTTCAAGAAACGAGAATAGTTTGGCTTTTTCAAAAAGGTCCAACCCGAAACAAGCTCGCGGCATCAAAGGTTTCGGAACCAACTAAACCAGAAGAAGAAACGCCAGCCGCCGGTAACAAGCCAATTCGGCCGCAAAGTATTTTCTATTTTAATATACGAACTTGACTCTTTTTCTCTCCACATTTTCCGTACCTGGAACGAACGCAAAATCAACTCGTAAAAAGTGCCCTGCAGCCTTGGGACCTTATGCAACAGAAAGGGCTTCATTCAAAAAGGCAAACAAAAAAGGCACGAAAAGGCAGATTTCGTCAAAATAGGTCGACGATATGGAAAAGAAATGTCAACAGCAGAGTAGCAAACAATGCATTGCTGTACAATATACGATGCTGACATAACCCCAGGCTCTTTTGCTACTAAGGTACAGAAAAGAATGGCTGGAAAATGGTCGGAAAAAGCCGTAAAATCCCACCTAGGCTATAAGTATCTCGTCGGAACAAAACTCTTGCCAGGGTATTCCGTTCAGCTCCGGTGGTTCGTTCGTTTTCCCACCGCAGTGCCCTCTTTGCGAGCCGGTGAGCACCAGAATGGGATCTCATGCACGGCCTGCGGGCATAAATCTCACTGGGGGATAGAGCCAGAGCGAGAGGTGGCAGTGTTACCTGCGAAGTGCATGGCATGAGGCCGCAGTGTCCGCCTTCCCGAAGGGCCCGCCGCAAAAATGAGGAAAATAAAGTACCTGTGTAAAGAAAGAAAGAAAGAAAGAAAGAAAGACCCTCGCGTCGGCCGCATGGAAAAGCGGTGGCTGGCATGCACGGAGAATAAAAAGGAGCCATTTTATGTGTCGGAAGGATGTAAATGGAAAAAATTGCGGCACACGAAATAGGAAATAGACAAAAAAGGGCAAATGGAGCAGGAGAGAACGGCAGAACAAAACAGCACGAAACGACAGCGTGTCCCGATAAAAAGTTTGCTTTTTCGGAATACGGAACCTGAAATTTGCATATTTCAACGGCAAGATTTTTTCATCCTGTGCTGCGAGTTCTTGCAAGAAAGCCCTCTGAACATGGATAGGAAACACAGTGCAAGGGAGAATTTGGCATCCACTAAAATGCTGTACTGGGTGGGGTGCCTCCTGTTGTGAAGCAGGAGATAGAGCGAGGGAGAATGTTAGCTCAGCAGGTGCTCTGAATAACGTGCACTTGTATGAAGTCGAAATTCCAATGAATCCAATAGCAGTTTGGTTTGAAAATAGGCGAGTTAGGTTAAGTGGGTTAGGTTGGGTTGGCGTTTTTCCCGCTGCCCCAACTCAGCTTCCTACAGAAAACAGCTGCCCTCCAGCGGCCAAAGGCACGCATTTTTCCCCTTCTGTTACACATCCAGATTTATTTGAAGGCCACTGGCGAAGCGTTGGCCTTGGTCATCCCTGATGGTCGCATCACGTCAAACTGTGTGCATGGATTGACTTGAATTCCAGCAAAAAGTGCTTGCAGAATTTTTGCCCGGCCATCCATCCGAGTACATCAGGCATGTTCTTCTGGGTCATCCTGTACCAACACACAAGCGGGTGTTTTATTATTCACTCAAGCAAAATTCGCAAAAGAAAAAAAGAAAAATGGAAAGAAAGGGATAACGGCGAGCCCATGGGCTATCACTTATCGCCGACATAACATCACGAAGGAATGGAAGGACGCATCTTCTCGAGGAGTGAAGCAAGGCATCAGGCACAAGATGGGTGGTGGCTGGGTGTGGCAGCGGTGGGCCAAAAAGATGCCATTTTAACACAGTGTCGTTTTCAATGAGACAAAGAGGCGACCTTTTCCTGGCAATTGCATCAAGGAAAGAGCATTCCTTTTAGCAACCGGACAATTCCCAGGAGCAACTGAATGTTTTTCCTTCCGGGGAGCTAATTTACTCCATCCATTCGCATTTAGGTACATTTTTTATACCTTACCTCCGAACAGGTACAGGTTGTTAAGATTTTGTTTAGTTTGGGACAGTCCAATGAAAAGTAGGGCCAAAATTTAAATCAAACTGGGTCACTGCGAGAAAAATTAATGACAATTCGCTTCAAATCCACACACAATCATTGCAGTCGGGCAGAGTAAACACGCTTCCGGGAATGACAGCGCAGTTAAATAAATCTATGCGAATGCGGATACTTTCCCATCTTACCCCGTGCAGAAATCCCTATCTAAAAAGGTGCGAAAAACACTCTGAAAAAAGGAGACACGTCAGGTTACGGTAGGCCAGAAGAGGCTGCTTAAGTTGAGTTTTGACAAGTTTGTTTTGCGTTTTTGTCCACGCGCCAAATCGGTATATTCCCCGATTCGTGCCTTGCAAATGCTATTGCAACTTCAGATGGCAGGCCAGGGCCCCCAGCGAGCATTTCTTCCGAGATGGAAACGGGTTACGTCAGCTCCAGTTGCCTCTTTGGAGATGAAAAAGAATCATTTTATTAATCAGATGTTTGGGTGTTTTTAGGCCCCAATCGAGCATTCTTGCACAAAACGCTCTCTGTGATCTGGAGTTGAGTAGCGCAGGTAACACCGAAACGACAACACTGTCTTTTTGCCGACAAAGAATGATACCGAACGCCATCACCACCACCGCCCATGGGAAATGGAACACAAGCCTGCGGTCCGTCCTTTCCCCCTTGAGTATATCCTAGTATGATCCTGAGCCATAAGAAGGAAAATAGTGAGAACTAAAATGGTTATCGACGGCCGGAGCGAAGGGAGGGAGCTGGAAGATACAGTTTCAATACCGCTTTCAATACACGTCGCGGCTGGTTCATAAATTCCTGGGAGGCATTTTGCGAAATTGAATTTCGAACAATATTTATTCAAATGAATTTCCTATGATGGCAACCCAATATCCTACCCATTCTTCTCTCTCAGCACTCACTCACTCCACGCTCACTTGAACAGAGAACTGGAACACGTACAGGGTGCTCCAGATAAAAAGGCATTCCCGGTGGTTTCGTCATGTCGCGGTTGGCAACATTTGCAAGCACAGGCCGACTGACAAATGTGGAGTTCGTCTGCCTCTTTTGCTTCTGTCCATAGAGTGGGCACTGTGGGCGATCAAGAGACGCGGCGCAGGCTGACCCACCGAAGAACTTTCGCATGAGAATCAGGACTTCCTCGCCGTCAGTCATCCCGTTTTTGGTGGGACACCCCTCCCCCTAAAAATGCGCGCTTGAGAAATGGCAAACGTTGCAGAAAAGAGGTTTTCAAACCGCATAAGGTACAGCGCCATAAAGAAGAGGGCATTAGATTTTCAATTCCCAGTGAGCGAACGTCAAGAATAAAAGCTTGCCATGGCAGGCTCGCGGTGGAGAAAAACGGTATTTCGGTGCTGACAAATGCCTGGAAAAGAGAAGTATTCATGCTGCCAGGATGCAGGGGCACGGCCGCAGCAGAGAAGCACAGAGAATAAATGCACGGAGAGCAGGACTAGAACTCAGACCCTCTGAAGTCTGAACGATGGATGCAGATTTATTTGCTCAAAGAAGCGACACGCTAAACCTATTTCAAAGCAGAATTTTCTATTCGAAGTCAGTGAACGATTATAATCATGCAAAATCTTTAAGGTTTGCCATGGAGTTCGTGGCCAGCAACCAATTGGCGAGCGGAGGACGCCCAATAAACAATGGTACGGACATTTTCCCCAACAATCTATATCGCTGCATTAGCGAGAGCGTGTTTTGGGCAGAGGGAGTTGGCATCAAGAAACCCTGCAACGACAAACACCTTTTATGCATGAGGTAGGAACGAGGGCTGGTCAAGTTATGCTTGCACTTGCCCACGAAACATTTTGCGATTTCATTGAAGCTTGTTGCATTTTGATGCTTGTTCTATGTTTTAGCCTTCCCCTTCAAAGAACTTTGCATTCCCGAAAGGGGTGCGTTTTCTGTGGTAATTTTTGTGACTGTTCCACCAGGTAAAAAACGAGGGAAGGTCAGAAAAATGTCATCCTTCTGAAAAACAATGCCAGGGACACACCAGCCAAGAAGCAGTTCAGGTTGAAATGCCTGCAGTTTTTGTGATGCTGCAGCGCTCTTCCAATTTCCCTCACTTGGCACCTTCAGACTAATACCCCTTTTCCTTCCCTGAAGTGGCAACTCCAGGGAAAGGATGTTTTCAAGTGATTCAGGAGCTGTTGGAAAATGGCTTTCTGCAGAGCAACAGATTGTATTGCATGAAGGGCTCCTGCAGCTCTTCCAGTGATCACAGAAATGTGTAACTTTGCAAGGAGAGTACAATGATAATGGGTAATCACTGTTCCAAAAATCAAGTAGGTGGTATTTCGTTTTCCTTGCAAGTGCAATCGGAACTTGACCTTCCCTCGTATGTTGTCGGTTGCAGAAATAAGACGCAAAATGGCCCAGCATCATCAGCATATCTATCGGTATCCTGAGCTCAAGTCGCAGATCGTCGCAGGAAAAAAAAAACTCCGAAACGGTCAGCAAAAGCTATTTTGAAAATCGATCCTCCGCAACAAACCTCCTTCTGAATACGCTGCAGACTGCCCATCTTCCGCATGGTGCCATTCATCCATAGGGTCTTTCAAACATCTCTCAACAACCCCCGCTGCGCTGAATTTGTGATGCGACCTTTTCCTGCGAAGCTATTTCTACAGTTTCAGATCCAGGTTGCATGCGCTTGTGCCGCAATGCACGCGAATTTCGAAGATTCGGGACATCTCGGGGAATCCGTATTTGTACCTCGAAACTGCATTGCACTCGCCTGAGGTTTGTTGAGAGACTTGCGAAAGAGATCGTAATTGCACCGATTTTGGGCGGAAACAATTATATTCGTGACGCGACCGCACGAACACTCTAAATCGAAGGCTTCCATTTGGAAAACCTTTAATACGGGCTGAGTGAGATTGAAGTGTTCTTTTCGGAATGTTTTTGAAACACGTATAGTGCGTTCTTCGTACACCATTTTCCTGCAGACTCAAATTTGCAACACAAGCGATTTGGAACACTCGCATGTAACCTGCGTCTGTGTTCCAAATTTGGGACAGGAAAACAACGTTCCCATCAGCACACACGTGAACAAAAAATGTTCTTGAAAAGATGTTCCAATCGATAACCTCCTATTTAGAGTGTAGTGTTACAGCATGCATGCTGCTTCGTGTTGAGTGCAAACCGCAATGGCAACACGCTCTGTATGCGTCGTGGTGCAAAACAACTGCGGCAACACGTGTTTCCGGTTTGTGTGTTGTCGCAGGCTGCTTGCTGGCTGCCGCATAGCTTCAACCGCAACTGCATAGTGAGAATAACAAGCAGGCCGTCAGGTGAACTATGAACGTTGGGTACTCACGGAAAAAGGAAACAAAATCCTACCATTTGTGCAAATTTCTTCAGCGATTTTAACCCTCCATCAACTCTCTCGACTTCCTGGCAAATTGGCAAGGCCAGACGATGCTGGCGGACACCGACATTATGCAACGCCATTTTCCGAGAACACCCCTTTTTGAGAAACTATTCGAAAAAATGCAATAAAAAACAAAACCGACAAGATAGTCGATCATCTCCAATCAAAATAAATTAAATAAATGATGCGTTTTCAAAGGCCATTGGACCGGCAAACAAGCAGACATCAAACGAATGGTGCGTTGTTGGCCCACTATTCATTGCAATAGGATTGCCAATCGCCGCCAATGCCAATGCAATTGGATTTGGTCACACTCGCAGACGGGATGGAATGGGTGCGATGCAGAAGGCGCAG
Organism: Sinentomon sp. SZTP_YWyxl; assembly: GCA_030068105.1. Classification (NCBI taxonomy): domain Eukaryota; kingdom Metazoa; phylum Arthropoda; class Protura; order Sinentomata; family Sinentomidae; genus Sinentomon; species Sinentomon sp. SZTP_YWyxl. Next base: position 8,546 of record JASGXE010006642.1, on the reverse strand, counting down.
GCATTACGAATCCAGAATGATTCTCTGCTGCGATGATTCGATCCCGAAGCCAGCAGACACTGAGCTTAGCCTGCGGGTCATAAAGCCCAGTTTTATGCTGATTGAGTTGTTTAACTGCGAAGCCCATGCACCCGTCGAAGCTATTAAAACAAAACTGCCACATAGACAGAGAGACACGACACGAGGGACATCCTTTAACTGCTGATGGCTCTGGATCAACAACGACGTCGCACTTTTATTATCATCGCAAGACATGACTTCTGACACGAAAATGGCAAACTCTGCGCTGTGGAAGGTGGGTGCCTGTGCATGGGTGCAAACAGACCATGCATTCCTGGAATCTGCTGTTGCCCTTGGAGAAAAAAATTCGGTAACATTTTAGAGGGGTCCAGTATTTAAGATCCGTTGCGATCTTAAATTACAAAATGATTCCCGAGGTAATTGCTAAAAGAAAACACCCAATTCTGCACCCCATACTAAAATGAGCGAATCCCGAGGTGGTTCTGCGCAAAAAAACAAGAAAGGGGCAAGAAAAATTTCTTCGGTAGCATCTGACTTCGAATCAAGACGGTGTTGCTTTTAAATTTGGCCAAAACTTGGCCCTTCACTTGTCTGGAGTGTTCAAAGACACATGGGGGGGGTGAACTTTTCAATGTCAGTTTTGAGCCGGGGGATCAGTAGACTCTATGTCTGTCGGGACTCAATTTGAAAATCCCTCGCTCCCGGAAGACAAAAGTAGCTGGAATCAGATTTCCCCGTGGTTCCATCCGAATTCGTTTCACCGCAGTAGATATCTCATTTGCTGCCAAAACCGTTCAAAAAAGAAGAAAAAATCTCTGGAACTCCGGCAGGTGCTTTCCACTATACCTGTCATCATTAATTATTACCGTTTGCAGACACTCGTATGAGATAAATACTCGTAAATATTCGCGTCTATACATGTTGAACATGGATAATGGTCTGCAAACAAACACACAGAACTTCATAATTAATTACTTTTGTGCACGTTTTCATCCAACGGAAGGTTAAAAACTGGAAACAGCGTGTTACACGTAGCTCCTCCTTCAACCCTTTTGCAAATGCTGTCTCGTTCGTTGTTCGTCGGCATTGGCTGCCAATGTCAGAGGCCCAAAGGGAAACAAAGGGCGAAAGAATCATGGCCCTGAATATACGAGGTCCCTGTTTACAGCCCAGTCCATCACCTTACAAACCAACAAACGCGCGTCTTGAAGAAATCTTCATACAAAACAATAGCTTCCCAGTTTTTCTCCCTTCAAGCCCAAAGAGAGAGGGTAGAGGAAAACGACAGCGTAATTTGCCAAACTAACTGTCCTGCTGACACACCCCCAAATCAACTCTGCTGACACGCCCCTTCTAACCGAACTCCTGAGGCACACGCCCCCATGGCCACTGCAGGACTCAGGCCGTAATCCTCCACCCCTGACGCACGGGAAAACGAAAACTCGGCTTTGAAAATTACCGACTCAGCGAATTTATTATTAAAATATCAAGTGAGATTTTCGCGAAATAGCGAGAGATGAAAAAATAATGCTGCCGAAATCCGGGAAGTCCGAAGAACCCTTTTTCCCTCGAAAAAGGGGAGTTTGAGAGCTGCAGGCCGAGTCGGTCGAAAACTTATTTCTTTCTATTAGCGCAGTGCAGACCTTATGAATTATGGAATAGCCTTTCCTTTGTAATGGAATTCGAGCACTGAAAAGAAGATGGGGGGAAAAGCCCCCTCCCTCCTCTTGCTGTTTTCTGAATCCCAGCGCAAATTGCAACGCCACTGTGGATCTTTGTATAAAGCGCTGCCGCTTTAACGATTTCACTATACGAGGGATGATCAAAAATTCCGGTTGTGAGTGCTGAGAAATTCTGAAAAGAATTCCTCCGCAGTGAGTATAAGAGACTTCAGACAGACGGCCGCAATCCAATAAGTAATTTTAATTGACACTGTGTATAGTGGCGGCGGAAAAAGATTACCCACACATGTGTTTTTCCCATTTAATTGTTGCCTCATGAACTTTTTTTCTTTCTTTCTACTCTTATGCATTTGGTAGAAATTAAAGTGCCAAATTTGTAATTTGTAATTTTAATTGTAAATTTGCCATGTAAATGCAAATATGGATATAAAATCACACTCAATTACACAAGAGGAAAAAAAAACAAGGAAATTAAACGATTGTTCAAAAACATCACAAGAGAGCAAGAGAACAAGCTCATGGCAAAAATGAACAATTAATGCGGAATGCCAAGAGATCGAGAAGTGATGTTGAACTCTAAAGTGCAGGAGAATTTCTAATAAACTTAGAGTCCTTGGGGAGGGTATTCCACTCCCGAAGGGTTTTCGGAAAAAAAGAATGAAAGTGAGCGTTTAACTTTATCGTCGGAACCAAAAATTTGTTGGTATGGGACCGGCTGCTATTAAACTGACTCGCTCGTATTTCACATGGAAGATCTATAAGCAAAGAACCCTTTAGGATTTTTTTCAAAGTGTAAAGGCGTCTGTGCGACCTTCTTTGAAATAGGGGTGATAGCCCGAGGTCACCAAGCATAGCCGTTACACTGGATGTGTAGCGGTAGTCATTCATGATGAAACGTGCAGCACTTCTCTGCACCTTTTCAAGAGCGTCAATGTGACTCACAAGAAAGGGATCCCAGGCACAGCACCCATATTCGAGAATCGGCAGGACAGTGGTTTTATAGGCCATTAACTTGATACCTTTTTCTGTGTGAGACAGATTGCGCCGGATAGCTCCTAAAGCAGCCTTGGCCTTGTTGACAACGGTGCTGATATGCTCAGTCCAGTTCAAGGTCCTAGACAATGTTACCCCCAGATATTTGAAAGAGTGCACACAACGGATAGGTGTTCCATCTAGCGAATAAGTCCGTTCAGGCATTTGTATGCCAGTCCTAACTGACCTAAGGAATGTCATTGAAGCACACTTCCCGACATTTATTTTCATCTTCCACTCTTGGCACCAACTTTGAATTTTAGTGAGGTCAGACTGTAAAACTTCTTGGGATACAGGACTAATATAAGGAGAGTAAACAACTAAGTCGTCCGCGAAAAGTCGAGCAGTGCAGCATAGGTTACTCAAAATATCATTGATATAAAATAAGAAAAGCAGTGGCCCAAGTGAACTTCCTTGAGGAACTCCGGAGGACAAAATCAGCGCTTCGTCAGACAAGCACCCTCCCACTGAAACAAAGGCTCTTCTGTTGGACAGATATGACTCCAAGAGTGCGATCAAGGGAACTGGAAAATCAGCGGCAGCAAGCTTCACCATCAGCAGCTGATGGTTAACCTTGTCGAAGGCCTTCTCAAAATCAATGAAAACTGCATCCACCTGCTCTCTCCTCTCCAGACTTAGCGAAATCTCATGAACAAAACCAATTAGTTGCGTCTCACATGACTTTTTGTTCTGAAACCCGTGCTGGAGGGGATGTATAATTCCCTTAACAACAGCAAAATCTGTAAGTGCGAAGCACAGCAATTTTTCAAAAATCTTTGAAGCGCTGGAAATGAGAGAAATAGGCCTGTAATTCAATGCATTTGAGCCACAACCTTTCTTTGGTACTGGAACAATTGTCACCTCCCTCCATTGATCAGGAAAATTACCCGTGCAAAGTATCCTTTCAAAAAGGAGCTCCAAATATGCAGCAATGGAAAGATTTAAATTTTTGAAGAATATCATAGGGATAAGATCTGGGCCCACTGCTTTTCTTGCACATAATCCATTAATACAACGAATTATCACAAAAACATTAAAATACTTTGCAACAATGTTATCAACTGACCATCCAGCTTCGCAAGCAGCAGTTACCGAAAATTTTGGTTGCGAGCTTCCCTCGGTCAATGGAATATCAGTGGGGCTGAAATTACCACTGAAGGCACGGACAAGAGCATTCGCCTTCCCAACTGACGATTCCAATGGACAACCGCTCTCATCCAGAAGTGTTTTGATGCCAGAATAACCGCTCTTTTTCCTCCTAAGAAAATTCCAAAACCGTGTTGAATATGGGGATTCAGCAAGAGAGTTAATATATCTTGAAAATAGTATTTTACTAAGTTCAGATACCTCCTCGGATATGGCTCTCAAACGCGCCAAGTTGATGTCTGTTGGGAAGACGATGGCGGTCTTGTGGTGCCTTCGCTTTTTGCGAATTAACGTTTTAAGTTTGTCATTTGACCAGGGAAACCTCGTGTCAATAACCTTCCTTTCTGTTGGGATACGATCCAGTAAAGATGTTATGAAATTTTTTAAGAAGGTCCATTGCGCGTCAACGCCTTCAGAGAGAGTGAGTGAGCGGAAGGTTCCAAAGTTTTCATTTGTGAGCTTTGAAAGCGACTCCCAGTCAGCCCTGTCATAGCGCTTAATGTTTTTAATCTCTCTGAATTTAATATCAGATTTAGGCCCCCTGCGAAAACCGATTGTCGTAACCAAAATCAGGTGGTCAGAAATGCCAGGTATTACTTTGGTTTCGAAAGAAATGGCCTCGAAGTTCACCAGAATGAGGTCCAAAATATTCGCTGTCCCATTTGAACTAATGCGAGTCGGGCATCTTACAATTTGGCTGAGCCCTGTTAACTCCAGCATGTCCAGGAAGAACAAATCTTTCGCAGAGCCAGACGTTTGCAGCGGGGCCTCCCAATTAATATTTGGCAAATTAAAGTCCCCAGATATGAGCAAGAAGGCTTTTGCAGTCTCAGCGAATTTCCGTGCTGCAAGAATTATTTCAGTCAATTTTTCCAGGGCAGCAATGTCCGCCGATGGGGACAGATATACACAACCAAGAACCAACTTGTATCTATCAAAAGCAACACCGCACCACGCAGTTTCGAGGCAATTTCCAAATGTGAGATTCATCGCAGTTTGGAAGGAAACCGGGAAAAGCGAAATAGTTTTTGCCACTGCAATACATACACCTCCGCCTCTACTACCCCTTTCTTTTCTTTCAAGGTGTAGAAACTGTGAAAGACCTCATCGTCAGTTGCATCAACAGAAGTCCACGTTTCCGACAAAAATAACACGTGTGCTTTGTATTCAGTCGCGATTGTGAGGAGCTCATTTTTCTTGTGAATAGAATTTAAGGAACGGCAATTTGCTGTGATAAAACACAAATCCGTTAAACTTTGTTGTTTATTATTCTGACGACGGGAAAAACCAGCCGGTGTCTTGTCAGCCTTTACATCTAATGCCTGCTCACGTTTCCCAAGAATGCTTCCCACTTTTGCTATATTTTGAGATGAAGAGGAGGCAGATTGAGGGAGAGGTGGGCTGATGGATTCATCCATTGTTGGACTGAAGACTTGCTGAGCGCTGCTTTTTGAAGCAGTCCCTGAGCAATCACCAGCAGGTTGAACAGCGTGTCTGTCAGCGGCAGGAAGAGCAACCGAAGAGACAGTGATGTGTTCGTCGCGTTGCCTGTTCACAACTTCGACTGGGAGGTGAGGGTGGGCGGGAGGGCGGCATTTGAAGTGGGATTCGAACACATGGCCACACGTGGAATTCAGGCAGTGTCGATCTTTTCTCCCATTTGCTGATTCAAAAATTCCTGCATCGCCACTGGCCAGCTCATTTGGCGCCAAATTTGAACGCCGCAACAGAAGATTGGAATTCGAGTGAAAATGAGTTGCAACGGTTTCTTGTGTTTTACGAAAAGGCTGAAAATTATTTAGCTATGCAAAGTTGAAGTCAACAGTGCGGACGCTAGACGGCGAATGGAAAAATTGGATAATAAAATGAAGGAAAAAATTACCAAGGGCACGAATGCCGAATGCCACTTGCTTATAAAATACGGATTAATGTCAATGAAGTTGATGCCAAGAGACAAACACACCTTGGAAATTCTATGATTAAATAAACGAACAATATCCGTACCAAAAAGATCCCTTCTTTGGATCACCGCAGAAATGAAAATCGACAGGTTAGATTTTGAAGACACTGAACGCAATAGATTAACAATAGTAACCAGATTGTTGATGAAATCGTCTCTCAATCTGGTTACTATTGTTAATCTATTGCGTTCAGTTTTTTTGCAACGGATCTTTCTAGAGGTGTCAGATTTTGACATCAGTGATGAAAGAGGATCTTTTATTTCTACAGCATGGAGGTTTTGCTAAAATCTGAAGAATGGAAATTTTTCACATGTATGGGTAATCTTTTTCCGCCGAACGTATACAGTCACAGAAAAATAATAACTCCCTTCATACAAGCATCGGAATCATTATTATTTCCGTGCCTGTACATACAACGCTAAATTCACTCAAAAATGCCTTCGCACTTTCCTCATTATTTCCAGAATGTTTTAGTTAATTTACAACCAAAAAAGACAATGAACTTCCCAGATCCAAAATGCATGCGGCTGAAGACAACTAAATGTGATTTTCAAATGCAACACCGTTGCAGTAGAAGATCTGGGAGGACGAACCGACAAAAACGACACAATGAAAGCGGATTATTTTCTGTATTCGCCGGGTGGCAGCAATGCTTAAAACAAACGATCATATCGATGGCGCACGCAAGCTGAAACAACCATCGCAGGTCGGAAGACGGTTCCAGTCTGAGACTGTTCCTCGAAAGAGATGAAAATCAATTTTTCACTCGACATGGACGGCCACAGCGAGCTCAAGCAAACAAACAACTGCCGATGACGAACGCGGAATGCCAGAATGTCAGCAAGTGCTGTCAAATGCCATCAGCACCCATAATCCATCAACATCATGAAGAAAAGCCTGCAGTAGTTAATTAGTTATCATCGGAAAATTCCAAGATGCCACGCGTGTTGGCGGTAGGCATCTGAGAGATGGTTTGAGCATCTGAGAGACGCTCAACACGCCTAAAGATATGATATGAAGATTAGGTTAGGTACGTTTTTTATATCACAGAGCAAGGTTGTCAACTCGTCCAGCTCAATGTCGGCAGGTATTCCGAATGACTACCCTTCTTTCTTAGGGGCCAAATGAAGGGCCGCGTGTGTATGCCACAGAAGTTCACACATCGCGACGAGCTTCGGCAGCGCATCCCAGTGGCATCCATCTATCACATGAGAACACGCCAAAATAAAGGGTGTCCGGCGAAAATGAAAACGAAAATTACTGCAAGCAAGTGGCCGTGTCCAGTGAAGAGACGTAGCTCTGCTTTCGAACACCTGCGGTTCGGTTAGACTTCGCTTATCAGCAAGCAATATCTCGAAAGATTTCAAAAAAGTTGTCGGCGTTCCGTCTGTGTGTGGATAACGCGTCAATAAAAAACATCCATTGTAACTTTTGCAAATGCAGTCGCAACAGGGTGGGCCTGTGGTTCTGCCTGCACACGATGAAGGCACTCAATTGGGAATGGAGAGGGGAAAAGCGCATGTGCTAGTCCTTGCACTTGCGAAAACTTGAAGGGCGGTGCGCCTACAGGCCGGGTCGCCAGTTTACAAACCCTGCCGCGACTTTACATGGCAGGCCGGGGCTCCCAGCGAGCACTGCTTTTTCCGAGAGGGGACAGGGTTAGGTCAGGTTCAGATAGCTTTAGACAAGAAAAAAAATATTTTTTTTGCAAGTAATGGACCTCAAACGAGCATTCTTGCGCAAAATGCGCTTAGCAATCTAAAGTGGCGGCAGGACTTGTAAAAACGCGGCCGGGTCCTGTCCTGTTCGACATGATCACAAACACGTGCAAGCATAGCATTGGTCGTCAGAATGAATCGCCTGACTGTGGAGCAATGACACGTGAATGTTGTGAAATGGGTGTAGGTATGCTTCTTTCTCACTGAGTGAAATGCACACAATAGTCAAAAGTTCAACGGTTTGCGACGTTTCTGTCGAAACAAATAAAAATAAATCTTTCTGGAAAACTGCCATGGCCTGAAGTTGTGTGCATGAAGAAATTATGGCCCTTTAACCATTCCCAATTGCAGGCAGCGCAATCCGAACACCTTGTCGTTGAGGTGCAGGCAGTTGCTCTTTCAACTTTTGTCATTCCCGATGAAAACAATAAAAATACAATTTGTTTTTTTTTCGCACTGAAAAACATTGGAAGTAAAAATCTCGACTGGCGCGTTTGCTGTCGACCGTCCCCGACGTCAGCCTCACCAAAAAATAGGTGCAATTTTCGTTTCCATTTTCGCCGTACACCCTCTATATTGTGCCGAGCTCGTCGGAACATGCAACGCCGGCCAGCGCTTTGCACTGAGGTAGATGGCTGCCATTTCGAGCATCTTTTGTGGTCAACCAGACATCACAGGGTCAGGACACAATTCCTGCAAGGGAAAAGACATTGAATGTGACTTCCCTTTCTCATCATTCATCGCAGATCAAAAAAACGAAACGTATTTGCCCCTTATTCACCAATCGGGTATGCAACACGCATGATTTACAACTGATGTGTGACAGTGTGCCATCTGAAAAAGCCAGGCGAACTTTTCAAAGGGATGTTTGCCTGGAATGATCATTGGTCCAGGAAAAATACATCACACATCATTTTGACCATGGTTACCGTCGGAACCCGAGGCCCGAAGAAACCATTGCTGCACAAACTTCGAAATAGCAATTC
>JASGXE010006641.1:0-19176 GCA_030068105.1 Sinentomon sp. SZTP_YWyxl | reverse complement strand
AAGGGCGAACCCATCCACCAGGCTGTTGATAAAAGCTGCTTCGTCCATTATCTCTCCACTTAAACACATCGTTGGTATTGACAGATACCTGACAAAAAGACTGCAACACGCATAAACACGGCTGAGGCGATTGGTTTTGTTTTTCGTTCGCGGTGTGCACGCAGCTGCGCGCTTCCGATCAGATGCGGTTCCGATGTAATTTCAGTTTTGGAAATGGCTCGGCGGGGAGGAAAACAAGAAACAGCATGCCTGACGCATGTTGGATTTATTCGTCCGTGAATGTCAGCTCAACGCCGACGATCTTCCTCTTTGCGTCGGCAGGGCTGCTCACAATCTTTGCGTGCGGGTTTGCTGCGGTACTCAGCTTCGCCTTGGCAAGTGTCGTTAGACCAACTTTCTTAGCTGTACATTGAGTTTCAAGAGAAAGTGAACGAAAAGTCAGAGAATGAAGGTTGGTAATTTATGTTGGTATACTAGTTGTTCAGAAGCCACTTAGCCAGCCAGAGTGGAACGGAGGTTACCCACATATTTGCTTCTCTTCGACCATCGTGCATAAATTAGCCAAGCCAAATGGGGTTTTTCTGACTTTTTTTTTTTTGATTACTTGTGTTTGGAAGAATTCAAGCACTTTGCGTTTTCCAGAGGAACATTTTGATCATATTGTTTGCCTTGTATTAACAATATGGGCTGCTCTCGATCATGCTGGGTTGTTTTGTTGCACTTACCCCAAGAGAAGAGTGTCAAGGAATAGCAGAAATCCTGAGGTTGCGGGTACAATTTTCTCCATTTACTTCAATGCTAAAAATTTACCAGCAACCTCTCTGATTATCGCTATTCCAGAGCACTTCTCCCCAGGGTTAAAATATGAATAAAAAACCTGACAAAATGAGACTGCGAACTAAAAAAATGAATGGAGCACATGGATTGGGCAGCCACAAACAACCCCCAATTAGGTGGATGGTCCGCCCGCCCGAACCGGAACGTCCTTACACTAGCAAAAAGGATTACAGGCAGATACAATAATTATTGGGCTTGTATGCACCATACCTACGCACACCAGCCAATTATTAAGCCCCGCCCCAGTGAGTTTTGTTCAACAATATTGAGCTTTAGTAACAGTGCACCATGGTTTCAGGGAAAACATTGTCTGGAGGCCAACACATGAAAAAGTACCTAACATTTTGATACCTGAGCATAGGTAAGTACCTACCTCCCTACCTTCTTCTTCAGTTGGCGACCAAGATTGATAAAATTAATTGCCTAAAATTCATTGCACTGCTGTGAATTTTTATGCAATTATTATTTGACGTATGTTATGTGTGGTGCTCTGCATGTCTGAGGGACTTTTTCAAGTCAGGTTTCTAGAAGGTTATTTATCCCCACTCACCGAATTCCGGTTACGGAAACGATGATGACTCCCCAACAGCATAAAATTGGCTGCCATATTTTTTGATGATCGACATTTTGATCATCGAGCAACACGGCTGTAACCACGTCTGAATGACGCCGAATTATGCCTTCAAGAACAGCTAGGTACCGGCATCAAGTTTCGGAAAATTAGGCCCATCTTCAGGCATTCGCTACCTGCACTTCACACTTGCATGAGAAAAGATGGGTGCACCGCGGGGAGGTGCAAACCTCAATAATTTCCCTCTGAATTCCAGCTGACGTTGAGACTAAACATCGGCATTCTTCTCAAAGAATGCAAGCTGCATAGCATGAAAGCAAATGAATTAGTCCTATGCAAAGATGTCGGGGCCCAACTCTGTTAGCCGTTAGGAGTCATAATTTTTTCTGTGACTGCTGATTATGAGCTCCTGTCGGCAAAAGTCATCATCCCCTTCACAGGAGAACCAAAAACGCTTGGTCAACAAAATGACCTCATCAGAGACAAAATCAACAACAATGGGGAATGAAGAAAAACGAATAAAAAAGAGTAGCCAGCAAACCAAGCAAGAATGGTTAAGAACGAACCTGTTTGTAGAGGTTGACCAGCAGGAAATTCATCAGTCGCAAAATAGACCACAGATGATGACAACAGCCAGTAGCAAGCAATGCGGTGTCACATTTTTCAAGTCAAAGTATGCGTGGTACATATACCCTAGACAAAATTCACATGCCATGGAAAAGAAAAGAGAAGAACTCATAATTAGGTCGGTACACTGCGAAAAGATAATGGACCAACATGCACATACCTATCTGCAATGGGGCGGAAAGAAAAATACACCTGCCTAACCCTATGATTGCTGCCTTGGAGAAAAAAGGAGCTTGCATACGCATAGAACAGATCTTATGAATGTTCAATAAAAAATGCGATGAATTGCAAAAGATCTTCTTTCCGACCATGTCGGATTTTCCGCACGGCCCACCCCCATACCTACTTACCCTCCAACCAAGCCAGTCGACGGCGTTGCTTGACTGGTTCTCACAAAGGCTCACTTCTCTACGCTGCTGAGCTGAGTGCAGGCCTTTATATGGTTTGCCTAAACAGGCTACATTTCACATGATTCGTCTCATTTGTCTGGAGCTGATTTTGTTGTTGGCGCTTATTTGTTAGGAAATTAGCCTTCTTGTTTACAAAGAAAGAATTCATGGATGAATCTGCTGTTCATCATTTTTCATGGAACAGCTGAATGGACCATTCTGTCCATGATGAGGATGAAGATTTTCCAGGGCGCCTTCTTCACCAGGTTTGTGTACGAAGAATAGAATGGGTGTTGTACCGTAACCAGGCCCGTATTCCCCATTGCCACAAAGCTTAAAATTGGCCCAAAGCTTCAGAATTGACACTCAGCTCAATTCCCCACATCGGTGAAGCCCAATGGGGAATCGAGCTGAGTGGGAGCGGAGTGGCAACTTCCTCTTGAGCACAATTGCGATTCCCCATTGGGATTCACCTGAATCCTAGGTGATACTTAGTGGATTCTCATTGATAAAGCTTAGGTTGATCCAGGGCAAACTTACCTGTTTTGTCTATCTGTTTTATTTTGCGGATTTCGATAAATTGGCTAAATTTTCAGGCTGCTTTTTGACTACTTCGCACAGAAAACTATCGGAGAAAACTATCTGAGAAGCACATTTTTTGCAATTTGATTGCCAAAAATGAGATTGTGATGAACTTGAAGGAAGTTGTTGACCACCAATGAATGACCCTATTTCAATAAATCATTCATTGGTGGTCAACAATTTTGTCAAAGAACAAATTTTGTCACTGCCAGGTTTTGAACCAGGTCGTCTGCACCACAGGCGGACGTCCTAATAACTATACTAAAGAAACCGCACTGAATTTTTTTCAACTCAAATGTTGGGGAATCGTGTGAAGCCCAGCTTCAACTGATGCTCCGCTCGCCCTCACGTAAAGTTGAAGCGGGGTGATAAGCTTAGTGGCAATGGGGAATACGTGCCTTCGTTTGATACATTGCTTGGCTCCCTCCTGAATGCAATTAAATGAGGTATTCTTGGATTGGTTTTCCCATCATCCTTGTTTTTTTTTATGATTTTTTATTTAATGAAATTTTTGAAAGTCCAAAAAAAAAAAAATGGGTAGCTAGGCGACAGGCATCATTTAAGATGCAGTCTATGAGCGAAGGCTCAGCTTAACCTGTGTTTAGGTTGGTCTTTATACTTTTTCCTGTTCAAAAAAGTGTCGGTTACCTACCTACTTATCTCACTTCTTTTTAAGCTCTTTTGTGGCCAAAAGTTTTGGTTCTTTAATATCTTTTGGGTATGGGAGCCTATCCTAAAACGGTGTGCATCACACAATAGGTACAGTGAAAAAAGTTGGTCCCAAGGGGCCTGAGGCAATGTGCTGACAGAGAAAAATTCTCCTGTTTCAAGGTGATGGACTCCCACGAATGTCGTTGTCAACAAAGGGTGTCTGACTTTTTCCAGATGTTCTTGAAAAGTGCAACTGAGCACAGATGTGCATAAAAGGACAGCTGAATAAGAAAAAGGTTGGGACACATGCCGCCATTGTCCATGCCACTGGACCACTTCATTTTTGGACAGTTGATACACTCCAAGAAAAGGAGAAATGGGGCTATTCTTCCAACTTCATTTCAATCTTGATTTGCTGAAAAGTGTGACCACTACATTAACAGTAATTATTCTCTGGACTTCCATGCATGTCACAGAAAAAAGAAATTGCATCAAAAACCGAGAGAAAGGTCAGTAAATGAATGGGCGAAAACGACAACGCTGAATCAAGTGTGTGTGTGTTTGTTGTGTTTCAGTGTGTGTTTTTATTCATTCGACACGGTCGTTTTCACATTTCTTTAATTCGCCTTTCTCTAGATTTAAGACCTTGGCGTTGGAACTACAAAACTCTTGTGCAAGTGTTGGATTGGATATCTGGAATAGTTGTAGTGCCTAATGCAAAATATGGTTGAATTTTAATTTTTATAAACAATTCAGTAGGCCTCCTTGTATGGAGAAACATGGGGCAAAGACTGACAATGTTCTTCTGATTTTTTTGCCATTGTATCTTCTGAGGACTCCTGATTCTTATATCTTTTATCATACATCAGAGGTGACTTTTTTCACATTGAAAATGTTGCAAGTAGGTATAGTGGCGGCGGAAAAAGATTACTCATACATGTGTTTTTCCCATTTGATTGTTGCCTCCGAAACTTTTTTTCTTTCTTTTTACTCTTATGCAGTTGGAAGAAATTTAAGCGCCAAATTGCAACGGAGCTTTCTAGAGGTGTCAAATTTTGACATAGGTGATGAAAGAGGATCTTTTATTTCTGCAGCATGGAGTTTTTGCTAAAATCTCAAGAATGGAAATTTTTCACATGTATGGGTTATCTTTTTCCGCCGCCAGTATACATAATAATTCTGTATTGATAATGTTGCAACCAGATGGCCAGGGACACATGCCTGAAACGTTTAAGAAATTTGGACTTTTTAGGAAAATGGTCACCTGGTTGCAACCATGTGACCATATCAGCAGTGTTTGACCCGTTGTGACAACCTGTGAGATTTTATAAAAAAAAAACATTTGTGCGGACTAGTTGTTCTTTATATTGCCTTAGTTTGTTTTGACAGCAACACAGTCATTGCATTAGTGACCTGCCTATATTTTTTTGTTTTGGGCTTGAAGTTTATTTTAGCAGCAGCCCATATTTTATTTTTTTTTTATCCAAAATTGACAATCAAAACAATTTTATTTTCAGCGACCAATGACATGAAAACCAACACAAATAAACCAAAGGTTTCTCACATTATGGTATTGCAAAAAAAAAACAAATACTCATATCACGTGCAAAAGAATTCGTTAAAAACCAACCAATCTCATGTTGAATGCCATTCCCGTTCCATCCAGTGATCGAAATAATGCATGATCTCAATAGGATGAATTCACGATTTGTTGATGATGCAGAATTTCCACAGACTTGAAGAAAATCAACACACCTAGCTCAAAATCATTCAGTATATCGGTATGCCCAACGAACATGGGGCCATTGAAAGGGCCAAAGAAATTCCTAAAGGAAAGGGAATAGGCATTCACCAGTCACCACATGGTAGTGGTTATGTGAACAAAGATACCTAAAGAAACACGTATTAGTTGGGCTTGCCGCATGCACCCGCAAGGGTAAAACGTTCCTGACAAGCTAATTTTCACATTTTTTCTCTCAAAAGGCATAATAAAATTGAACCCCAAAGTTCTCTTTGATCACTGCCTACCTGCCTATCATTTCAATGTAGGTAGGTAGGTACAGGAAAGGAAAAATTAACTGTCGGGTACATGTAATCAAATGGAGCAACAATGCAGTTTTACAAAAACTCAACTCTGCAGAAATTAAAGTTTTCCACTTTTAACCTTTGTTGCAATGGGGCACTTTTATTTCTGCTCGATAACGGGGGCCACAGTCAAATGGTGAAAACAGTGTTCCCGACAGTTATTTTTTCTTTGCCTGCACCAAATTTTTCTGTTATTTTTTTTTTATTCAGCGAGATCAAGTGGCACATTTTAAAGACCATAGGTACAAATGACTAAAAACATCATTGGAATGTCTCCTTTACCTCATACCTACCGCTCTATGCAGGAAGAAACCAGCTCGCAGCCCAGCAGGATCTTGTTCCATAGAAAATTAAAATGAATCACGTTTAAATTTTGTATAACCTTTTAAAAAATGTGTCCATAAACTGTGGTCTGGTCTTGTCTGGTCTTATCCTGTTTCTCACATGGAACTTACAAAAAATTTCAAAATTTGTTGCTCAAGGCTGCCCTTTGGGACAATGCCGAGCTGCTTGAGGACCTTCTTAATGGAGACCATATTCAGTTCATCAACACATGTGATTCCTGGGGTCGAACACCACTGCATGCAGCTGCAACAAATGAAATTCAAGATGCCTAAGAATCCTCTTGCAATCCGGTGGTTAGTCATTCAAGTGCAACCTAGGCCCATGCTTTCATTCATTTGTCCCATGTATGGCACTGACTGATTTTATTATCTTTTATTGTCATAATGAGCAAGGTAGCTAATCCATGCTAGTTTACATGTTGTTCGCGTGCTACATGGGTTGCGTTTCTGCAACTCAATTCTGCTTTCTTATTTTTGCTATTGTTTCCCAAGGCTATAAAGTGTCCCCTGTTGGCCTGTGAATGCAACTGCCGCTTCATAATCAAAGCACATTCACAACGGAGTAGAAAGATCCAGTGTGTGCACGAGTGCTTGTTTTTCGTTCCATCCACATGTAGGCACTGCTGTTGCTACAGAGACAACTCGGCGAGCAATACAGCTGTGCATTTTGCTGATGGAATTCCATTGTAAATAGGAATTAGCCAAGTGGATTGTCCAAGAATTTGCCTTATAGAAGAAATCTGACTTGTGATGGTCTGCTGGAGCACATATTGCTGGGAAGTTCAATATTCTTTGGCCACTTGCCCCACTTTCTTTGTGGAACTGTCCTGCACTTGGTCGATGCAACACGTGCATTTCTCAAAATTTTGCTGTGCATTTCTTCATATACAAAGTTCACGTGTGGTCATTGAAGTTTGAGTTAGGCCTAGTTGTTTTGCGGCAGCTGCATAGTTGTTTTGCGGCAGCTGCATTGAGGTTGCTGATTTTGCTGCGCATTTCTTCAAATGCAAAGCTCATGCGTGGGCATTGATGTTTGAGTTAGTTGTTTTGTGACAGCTGCATTGAGGTTGCTGTGCAATGCAAGCAGGGCTTTACCCAGCTCTCATACTGGCATTTCATTGAACATTGTTTTTTTACCCATCCACACTTTTTCTTTTCTTGGCCAGTGCATGCAATTTGCTGATGACCTCTGAGTGGAATCGTAGCACTCAGGATGGCCTGAAATCAAAATGCAAAATTGAAATGAATTTTTGTCCAAATTTTTCATTTTTGTTTGTTTTGTTTGAGCCTGAATTTTGCGCCAGTTGCCATTAGCCACATCACTCAAACTCCAACCCACAAGGTTGCATACTCTGAGTAAAGATGCACATGCTATTTCTTTATCCATTGTCAGCAACTTGAATTCCAATCAGAATTATCACTGATCGTCATTTCTGATTGAATTTGGATATCTTTTTCCGAGGGTATCCTTTATCAAAGGTGGCACAGAGGTAAAATGATGAGATGGACCATGGGAACACGTGTTATCAGTTGGCTGAATAAACACCATCTGACAAATTTTTATTTTTTTTTTGTTCAGACAACTGACAAGACAACACGTGTTCCTGTGGTCCATCTCATCTTTTTACTCCTGTGACACCTTTGATAAAGGATACCCCAGATATCTGAAATCGATCAGGAATCGAATGATGATCAGTGATAATAATTCTGATTGGAATTCAAGTTGCTGACAGTGGATAAAAAATGAAAACCTTCATCAAAACGTTCGCATACTCTGATTCCATGAAGAAAGTGACAAAAGCGGTTGCTCTGGCCAGTGCAAAACTAAAACATGGAAATAACCCTCATTTTGAAATATTTTGCGAAATAGCCAAGGAATGACCTTGAATTTTAGGGGAAACCCGAAGACCCCTATGAACAACCTGAACTGTCACCAGGGCTGCCCTTTTCGAAGCTGTGCCCCGAATGGTGGGTGGTACTCGAAAACCGGAATGAGCTGAAAGTCGGTGAAACACTTGGAAATCAGCCAGGAACGACCCTGAATTGATCGAGGACATACAAAACCCTCTGGGAGCAACCCTGAATGGGCACCCAGGTGAACTTGTGCAAGCAAATCAACATCACCATCGTAAGCAGTCTAACTCAGTGGTGACCAGAGCCCACACAGCATGTTCGGTTCTTTTGCTGGTGTACTCATTGGAGGAGTTCGAATTTGTGACCTGTTGTCTTTCCGAGAAAAAAGTGACGCTGTGCGGTCGACATCGTAGGCAATCGTTGATGGATGATGCACGTTACACCAGCACGAGGTGAGATGCTTTTAAACCCAAAAGATGCCAAAATCTCAAATTTGACTTTTGGCAGAATCTAATTTAGTTGGGAATGACAACTCCGATGAGAATGTATGGTTCTGCAAACGAAGCTCATGGTTGATTAGGATGTGTGTGAAGTTATCAGCGGCTAGTTTGGGACGACAAGGTTGCCGAATTGGCTGGTTGGATTCGTTTGTTCGGTTTTTGCACGCAATCATTTTCGTTTGAGCTGTTGGCCATCTTCTCCGAAAAGTGTCGAGTCATTCTCTCACAGTCATCCCCGGATGGTCATGATTGCTCCTGGGGTCTCCAGTCAGGCATATCCCCAATCCAATAATTCAGAGTTGCTCTCATCTCCAAGTAAGTGCCTACTTCACCCTCAAGGTCATTCAATGTTTTGTTGCTTTTTCAAATTCTTGCTTAATTCCTTGTTTTTTGGGGTACCACCTTGCCTTTTGGAGCCACAGGTTAGTTGGCTACGAAATGGTCTGCCCTGCCCCCTGCGTAACTGTTCAAGATTGTTACCTGGATGTGGGTAGGGATCAGAATAACTGATCAAATTCAGCGACAGTCGTCGCAACCGATTTCTTCCGATCAAATTTAGCGAGAGTCGTCCTCAACCGATTTCTTGGATTTTTTCCAAGTGCCTCGTCGACTATCATGGCCATTCGCTGTTTATCGGGGTCCTCCACCTTTCGTAGACTACAGCTACGAAACGGTGGGCCGTGGGTGACTGTTTATGGTTGTTCCCAGAGATGGGGGTTCGGGAGTCCATGATCAAATTCTGGGTGGTGGTGGTTCCTGGACGATTTGCAAGTTTTTAACTAAGATGGAGAGGTAGATTAGGTAAAGGCTCAGGTTTTGAACAATATTTTGATGTTTCTTTTATGAGTTTTTTCTAGTTGATTAAAACCGGGTTTTATTTCGTGGTTACCAAATCAATCGCCACAAATAATCGCTCATATGGGTATTTTGCCCTAAAATTGGCATTTACCCCCCCCCCCAGTTAACTTTCAACAAATGTTGTCGGTTGACAGCATGTTTTTTCTAGACTTCAAAAATTTCCTTTGTTTACATGGTTTGTTCTTATCATTTTAGCTCTCCCGAATTCTGCATGTGGTCCACGAGGGGAGAACCGGGTAAGATTATTGCAGTGAAATAATCATTGTATTTTTCACCAAGTTATTTTAGTCAGGTGCCTATCATGACTCACTTGGCCACTGTTACTGGGCCAGCAAGCAGGCATCCTTCGCATTAGGCACATGGAAACGATCATGTTACTATTTATTTTCTGCCAGAAACTGCCGGTCGGTGTGGTGCAGCACTTGGGATATCGGTTTCACTTCGAAAATCGCAGACAGCATTGCAAAATTCCAACCCACGATAATTCAGATTTGACATCCAAAGTGTAGCATGTTTTGACAACTCCCGATTTGGCAATGTCTCTCTCTATTTTTCATTTGTCTGTTGCTATGATCCAAATAGGTAGCTAGGTAGCTTACTTCAGTGCAGCAAGGAGGCAAAAGCAATGCATGTGGCTCTGTCTCTTTTATTCACTTCTATCGCCAGGGTCTACGAAAAAATTTACCCACTTTACTCAGACTCCTGCGATGCCATAGCAACAACGTGCCAGAGAAAAATGTCATTGATGAGTAGTGGAAGACAACCAAAACAGGTGTTAGCATGCAGAACAACTCATTCACTAGAACTCATGCTTCATTGATGATTGTTGTTAACCTTCCTCAAATTCAAGTCCTTGAAAGAGTCTTTTTGCTGAGCTTAAATTTAAGCACTGGTGATTTCCTTTTGTGTAATAAGTGTCTTTGTCTTTTTTTAACGAAAAATGAGGTGCAATTGTTGAGTCTTGGCTACATGCCTGCCTATTCTGTTCATAAATTAGTCTAGCAATGTTGAAATTTGGTAGGTACCTTCAAATTCGGCAAGGAAAATAATTCTAATTCGTGGAACCCTTTAGTGCCCTGATTGCTCTGCTTTTTGCTTTTGTTAGAAACTGGATGGCCACAAATTATTTTTTTTACAATTTAATTTCTGTGATGGTTCTTCTTTGATGGTTGATGATGGCAACTTGGTGATTTTATGTAAATTTCTTGGGCTTGGTTTCTGCTCGTCTCATTTGCTCACATCACCAATGACTAGCAGTTGATTGAACTGGTTATACGACCTTTTTCTCCTTACTTTTTTGCTGTGTAGACACCGTTGCACATTGCCAGTGAACATGGCCATGTCAACAATATTCAGCTGCTTCTTGCAAATAATGCCGACCTATTTTCGAAAGATTCACTTGGTCTGACATCCCTCGATCTTGCTGAACAAGGCCATCATGAGGATTGTGTTGAAGTGTTGAGAGAAGCTGCGTGTAAGTTGTCAGTTTTCCACCTTCTTTGATGTTTATTGGAAAAGCCAAATCTCTTGTCTAATGTGTAAGGTTCGGCTGTTGGTTTATTGGTGACAATTAATTTTGTCCTGCTACCCAAGAAGCCCTTTTTAGGAGCTGTTCCAGCGATTTGTTGAGCCATGATAAACTGAATCTTTTTCAGAAATAGCGTCATGTTGAATTATCCATGTTTTCACTGAGTTTTGCTAAATTTACATGCGGTTTGAAGCATTTTGTGGGCATAAAGGCCTGTTTTTTGCACAAAATTTGTTTGGAATTGTTTTAAATCTATCAACTTATGGCATTTTAATGACACAGAAAAATCTGGCTTCAGGGTACGAAAAACATGGTGGGAAAAGCGTGCACTTCTGCTGTTTAAGGCATGTTGGAACATCCTTCTAATTCCGGCAGGAGCAAATTTCCATCTTCCAAAAATTGTGGCGAAACATGGAAAAATCAGAATTCGTAATTCCGGGCTTGAGAAGTTAATAGGCACATTCTATAATGTTACCTTTCCATGAAACATTGTACCGATTTTCAGACTGTTTTGCCTCACTTTTTTACCACATTTTTACAGATGCAATGGAGGCATCTCGGTTGGACCTGTATGCCCAGCTACGAGAAAAATGTGCCAAAAATGATCCATCCGGTCTGAAGTCCTTGTTGCGAGAAATTGGGCCCAGCGAAACTGAAGCTTTGATCAATCTCACTCCAAACGGAAACAACACTTTGCTATTCAAGTGAGCAAGCAGCAAGCACAAACTTTGTCTAATCACTTCACTTGTCTTTGATGTTAAAGTGAATGGTTGTTTCAGATCATAACATGCAGAAAAGTGCAAATGCCAAACTACCTACCCTTTTGCCAGAGTTGCACAATTAATAATTATGGTTCAGCAATCAGACAATATCCGTCAACCTTGTTACGGACATGGCCCATGTCCGTAACACGGTTGATAGACATTGTCCGATTGCCAAACCCACCCTCATGTTGCTGTCAGCCCACTTGAGATGGCACCCGATGCACACATTTGTTGCCTTTTCCACTGTTTTGTTACCTTTCTAGACTGATTTTATATTCACCACACTGCTAGTAACTGATGTCCTTTTTCGTTGCCCTTCTCTCACGTTCAGCACTGTTTTCCAGTGTATCCAATAGGAACACCATTCATTGAACCTAATTGAAAGGTTGTCAAGTTGTGAGACTTTGAATCAAAGCTCTTTTCAGTGCAACACTGCAAGTTTTCCTAGAAGTTGCAAGTCCAAAGTGGGTGCATTGTTTACATTGACACTTACAGTTCTACTCACATATGAAAAAAAGAAGTTTTACGACTTCTCCAGCAACGACTCCAGAAGTGATTTAAAGCAAAAGTTTGTGCTTTACGAGTGGCTACCTAGATTTTAAGAGGGGTCCTCCCAAGTGCTGCATTTTCAAAAAGTTGACGTTTTGATGTGGTTTTTTTTTATCAGAATTCCTGCTTTCCCAGTTGAATGAGTCTAAAATTGTCCAAATTCAGCACAATGAATTCTCACTTTTTGCTTTTCTGAAGCTATCAGAATAACGATGTTCTTTACCGATCTCATTATCTAAATTTCAGTTGTTAAATAGGTGATAAATTTCAACGCCGCCAATGTTTTCGATTTGGATACTTTCTGTGGGTGTCTCTTGACACATTTAGCTGCATGTTTCTGACCATCATTCCCAGTCATTTGTCTATTTGCGTTTTTGCCCTTGTGTGCTTTTGCCTTCATTCTGGATACTGTTTATGCCAATAAGACTGTGTGGTTCCAGTCCGATTCATGGATATCATCATTCATAAGTTATCATCTTGTGCTTTTGTCCAAATTTAGCCTCATGTCTGGCAAACTGCTATCACATCACATGGGCCAATAAGGTTAAGTGCAAGGAATTCTGCCTGAATAACTATGCTTCGATCAAATACAACACATTTCTTTGTTTTTGTTTATAACGTTTGTTTCTCAAAACAATATATTTGTTACAACAATCCCTCAGGTCATGTGAAAGTGGCAAGCACATGATAACACAGGTCCTTCTGGACAACGGGGCAGATGGTAGAGTTCACCCAGTCACAAAGTATTCTCCACTTTACATTGCCTGCTATTACGGACAACACATTATCGCTGAACTCCTCTTACGGGTGAGTTATTGTAAATTCTCTTCTTTCTTCTTGTCAATCATTGGCCAATCTCCTTTTATTTTGATGTTGAAGAAAGTGGCGTGATTTGCTGATCGATGATGCACCACAAAAATACTTGTGGTTATACTTGTGGCATGACGCGAGTGAAATTAGGCTGCAAGAGGGGAGTAAATTACCAGATTGTGGGTTATTAATTATTATGCTGCAGAACGATGTTATTTTGGCCAGTTGGTTTCAAAGAGCAGTTTTCAGCAGTGATAAAAATTTTTGTTTTTTTTGCATCCAAAATTCCTTTGACTGTTTTTGAAGAGTTGCATATGTATTTGCTACTGGATAACGTTTCCACTTGCTTCCAATCTTGGGAAAAAGATTGCAACGATTTTGGAATACCTGTACAGCCTACCATGGTTTTTATCAGTGCATCGTTTTTGAGTGGCTGTTTTCCCTTTTGATGCCAAACTGGAGAATCAAAATCAAAGTTTGACATGGGCGAAGGGACTTTTGGACCACACTGAAGAACTCGGTGTTGTGAGTGTCAATAACATGCCGACTCAACTTTTTCCCACAATTATTGCAAGTCACAACCACGACGTTTGAGAGGAATCACTCCTCCTTTGTCATCTCATTCTCAATTTGAAAAACCTTGATCAGCAGTCGAGACGATTTTGGAGGCTTGCTTCGACAATTTATTGTTGAGGATGCAGAAATTCTGTCACCTGCTGCTCAGTCATCTCTCAGCACTTGACAAAGGAGGAGTGATCTCTTTCGCGAGTGACTTGCAATTGATGACTGACACTCGCAAACACTGATAAATGAACTCCTCTCAAACTTCGAACGTTTTCTGTGATGGGCATGCTTTCATATGGTATCTTTCATAATGCTGAAGAGCTTATGTGCTTTTTGAAAGGACCAGTCTTGTCTTGAGGTAGGAAAAAAGAGTTGCAAATTGAAGAACTATTTTGCAAAAAATTGCTGCATCTCATAAAGTGCTTCAGAAATGCAAGAATGTCTGCTGTTGCCGTTGTTGAAAATGCTCGAATTTAGAATAGGTACTCAGAATATTTTTGTAAAATGTTTCAAGTAGATACCTTACCTAGCTTTATTTAACCGAAATTTGACTGCCTGCCAATGTGAATCTCTACCCTTTCTATCTCTACCCCTTCACCTGTTTTCCGAAAAATTAAGTGCAGTTCATCACTGACCTTTTGAAAGGCCGAAAAGGTTAGTTTTTACTTTTGTCGTCGAAACAATTGATCACGCAACAGCGATGATTGGGTGAGATTCTGTCAACTGAAACGAAGCAATTTTGTGTCCACCAAATGATGCCCCCAATGCAAGAGATGGGATTCATTAGGTCGATAGATTGCAACTGTTATTTCGGGAAATTACACCGTGAAATCTTGCAAGCAGGTATCGAGTGTTGTAAGTGTCAGCGGACCACCAGGGCAAGGAATTTGGTGGCGTTTTTTTGTGTTGCTGCAACTGGTTCAGAACCGTTTGGATACGGATACGGGACCGGTTTGATTTTGGATCCGGATCTGGTTGTGGAACCCAACAGGTCCGGATCCCGTTGCAATGTTCAAAAATGCATTTTTTCTCTTTGATTTTCTGCCGAATCTTTATTCCAAACACACAAGTGTGACACATACATTCCAAGCAATTTTTTCTCAGGAATAATTCATTTCTTTCTTTCATCAAAAAGTCATTTGCAAGAAGATTAAGTGATGTCACTCATGTCAAGCTTACTTTTTTAGGAACTCAACCATTTGTTTTTCTTGGAATTTCAGTAATTTCATTTTTCTCTTCCTTATTGAAATTGATTGTTTCCAAGTTGAAAAGATTCTGATTGTTTTCTAAATTTAAATTCTAATTTCTAAATCTAATCTTGGACTTGGAAATTTAGATACGATCATTCATTGTATCATTGCAATTCCAATTGTTTATGTGTGACATGTCACATGAGTCACATGAATATAATTGACATTAATTAATGAAATTACATAATTTGGTTTTTTCAAAGTAATAAAAAACTGTGACAGGCATGGATAGTTTGCGCATGAGGTGTCTTTCACTAGTTGCCGGTAGAATTTGTGTTGATTTTTTTACGTGTGATACGCACAAAGAAAACAGGTTTCATACACAGTTTTCTGGGTCCTTACAGCCAATTGCAGGTGGTAATGGCAAGGGTTTTGGTCGGCAAATGGAAAAAGCCAATATTCCATGATTTTGTCGTCCAGATGACAGGCATCATATGAAAGGCATTCATTTTTTCATTGGGCACCATCGGGTTTTGTACAGTTGAAAAAGTTAATGCCACATGTGGGTAAAGAACAACAAGGCCTGGAATTATTTGGGCATAACAGCCGAGAAGAGTTCGTTTGATCATGTTTCAACCCCCCGAAGGGTAGTGAAGGCATTCGCTGGCGTGCTGCATTTGAAGAAATTGCTTTGCAATTGTTTCTTCAGTTCCGGTTTTGTTAACGCCATAGACATAAATGCCGAATTGTTGCAGAAATGCATTTCGAAGAAGACCTCTGCTGAGGTTAAGACGAACCACAAGCAGAAATGGGAACATGTTCTCGCAACCGGTCAGGATGGCAAAAAGTTTGTCTTGCAGTTGGATTGATGTCTGAGAGCACATCAGAAGCACTGCATTTGTTGACGTGGGTAGAAGCTAAAACGTCCATCACTGTGTCTGTCATAAAGACTGCCGATAGAATTTTTGATGTCCTGATTTATTTTCCACCGACTGATACCAAAGATGAACGATGTGGTTGCGGGCTTAAAATCCGGAGTCAGAATAATGCACTTGAAAGAATTCACAAGTTGTGCTCACTGTACATGTTTAAGGTCACCAAACACTGCCACCATTTCAAAAGGAGATTCTGGTATCAATTTTCTCAGTTAAATGGCTTGTGGAAGATCTCAAATCACTTGGACTGAATTACCTCACAACTTCTAGATTGAACCAAGACTGTACAGAAAATTTCTTTGGTCAGCTTCGTGGAATTGGATGCTTCTACAACAACCTTCCACCAAATGAACTAAGTAGGTGCTGAAAAAGCATCATTTCTCTTTAGGAACGACTTTGTCATTGCTGCGCCATGCTCCAGTGAAAGAAGCAGAAGATCAGGCACCTGATTCTCAAAAGGAGCATACGCCCCAAAAACATTCTCAAGGAAAGCCGAGATTTTTCAACAAATATTCCGGAAAATTTTAAACAATTGGATTTCCACAGTCAAGTCCATCGAAAGCAGGCAAAATTTACAGAAAGGTGGAAACATTTTTGAGTCTTCACGCTCTAACTTCGAAGGCTGGTTTTGTTCCATTCAAAGCTCGAAACAAAACATTTCGTTGCATTCAAACAATCAGAGAATTTGTTGCTTTGTAGCACAGCTGCCACTCTACTCAATCAACAGGATGAGCTTTCAACAGGATGGATTGAAGCCATCATCAGAAAAGGTCGATTGATGGAAAAATATACCTACATATGCACCTCAAGAAAAAAAAAACGAATAGGGTAACTCGAAAAACATTGTTACCCAATACCCAACCACAAATTTTAGGACAAGTTATTGGTCATGTTGCCGAAATTCCTGCCCTCACTTCGAATGCTGCAGCTGACCTCTAAACAATAATGCAGAGTTCAATCGTCGTCACACACGTTTTGAAATCAATGACGAAATTCAAATAGTGCAACCATATTTTCATTGACCATGGTCCATTTTGCTAGATGAACAATGTTTCGACTTTTGTCCCATGGCACAGTTGCAATTCCATCAGTGTTTGAAGTAATGATTGATTAACCCTTTCGCTGCACCAAACCCACAGGTGTAGATGCCAGAATGTTTGGAAAATGCAATTTCTCTCAGCTGAATTTATTTCAGGAAAAAGCGTAAAAAAGAATATGGCATGTTTGACAAAAGAAACGTCTGAACTGAAAGGTCAGAAACTGTAAAAACATTGCACAAAACAATTTGAAAACTCGTTTAAAAGACAAGCATACTGTTGGTTAATGCCCGATGGGTAATGAATGAACAAGCAGCAATGTTTAAATGTTTGTTCCAATCATGTATGTTTCGTTGGGTAATGCCCTGGTGCACCCACTATTGGGGTCCTAAAGATAATATGGTGTACTGATGTAGCCAGTCTCGCATTCACGAAATATTCTGCTGTTGACCTGTGGGACTCAAAAATTGAATAGGCCGATGTCATACTGAGCCTTGACTGGAAGCATGCAAAGAACTTTGGTATCGTAAAACATCTGTGCATGCATGCTCACATGAAAGTTTCCAAAACATTTTTTGGATAAGAATGCTTCAGCAGCATGTCCAGACAGCTGAGATGACCGTTGATGCAACAAGCATGAATTGGCAGCCATTTCTCCACAGTGCAATGCTTCGCCAGATCAGGATATCTCTAAAATTGTAAAGAAATGAAACTTTCCACAAAATGTGTCGTTATGTAAAATAATGCAAAAAATCCCATTCAATTTCTGTTCCAAATTATTGTGAGCATGTGCCACCAGGACCTCCCCCACCCCACTCCTGCAAATCGAGAAGGAAGCAGCAATTTTTGTGGAAACAATGGACAGGATACAAATATGCAATTTCTTTGTTTTTTTCTGCTCAAATAAATTATGCATTTCCCCTTCTTCGCCTCACTGAGAGAGACCACATGCACAGGAGAGTAAAAAAACTAGTGCTGCAACCGGTCCATGTCAACCGGTTCGGATCTGGACCCACTCCAACCGGTTCAGCAACCCAAACCGGTTCTCAGAACAGGGATACAAAAAGTGGTGTTTCCTGATTCCAAAATACTAACCACACAAAGAATGGACCAGAATTACCCCAGCAATTTTGTATTCCGATTTGCCTATTTATTATTTCAGCAAAAAAGAAAAATCACAAGTTACAAGTTGATAGTTGAATGAAATTTAACTGTCAACTTTTTTATATCTTTTCTCGCCATTTTTACTTTTTACTGATTTTCAGATAAATGACCTGGAATCAGCAATCAACCAATCGTTGCAAACATGCATGAAACAACAGTTACAAGCCAATTTAATTCAATATTCAAGAACCAACAAGAATGAATCATCATGATTCATTCTTGTTGATTCGTGATTCATTGATAACCAATCATCCATTTCATTTTTGTTCAAATTTCAAATCCAAATTTCAGTTCTACAAGTTCCCAACTCAAAGTCAAAAAACTTTATCAGACAAAAGTTCAAAAGTCAACCGAATAAAAAAAAAAGAAAATCACTCACTAACAAACGAAATTAAAAATAAAAAAAATTAAAAGACCTTGCATTTTTAACTCAATAATTAACTAAAATCCAGAAAACTGACAAGCTAGACAAGATTTGCTCAGATATGAATGTTTTTCTTCAAATTAAATTAATTTATGGTTTTTCTATTTTCTATTCCTTTCGTTTTAAAATTTTGAATTCATATTCAAACAAACTGACAAGAAAGTTTGGAACTTGTACCTTGTTGTTATTCAGCTTGAGCTTTTTTTGCCTTGGCCTAATTGGCAAAATGCCACTAAAGAGGAGCACAATATGGTACCTACCATTTTAAAATCGACTGTGCAGATCCACGAATTGCCATTTGTAACCACTGCAAGAGAGATGTCCCCAGAGGGTAGAAAAATCAACACAACATTCTACCGGCAACTAGTGAAGACACCTCATGCGCAACTATCCATGCCTGTCACAGTTTTTTTATTACTTTGAAAAACCAAATTATGTAATTTCATTAATTAATGTCAATGATACTCATGTGACATGTCACACACAAACAATTGGAATTGCAATGATACAATGAATGATCGTATCTAAATTTCCAAGTCCAAGATTAGATTTAGAAATTAGAATTTAAATTTAGAAAACAATCAGAATCTTTTCAACTTGGAAACAATCAATTTCAATAAGGAAGAAAAATGAAATTACTGAAATTCCAAGAAAAACAAATGGTTGAGTTCCTAAAAAAGTAAGCTTGACATGAGTGACATCACTTAATCTTCTTGCAAATGACTTTTTGATGAAAGAAAGAAATGAATTATTCCTGAGAAAAAATTGCTTGGAATGTATGTGTCACACTTGTGTGTTTGGAATAAAGATTCGGCAGAAAATCAAAGAGAAAAAATGCATTTTTGAACATTGCAACGGGATCCGGCCTGTTGGGCCCAACCAGTCCGGATCCTCAAAGGTTCCCATGCCAAAT
>JASGXE010006640.1:0-19896 GCA_030068105.1 Sinentomon sp. SZTP_YWyxl | reverse complement strand
CAGAGATTCCGGGTTCGATGACGTCATCGCGACCACTCTACTCAGGTAGTTAGAGCGATATCCAGGCTTCTTCACTAGTTGTTCGAGATTGAAGGTACCCCCAAGCATTTGTCATTTTTGTTTAGGGGTTTAGATATGACTGGTTGATTTCACTGTAATTCGCTACGAAAAAATTTGGAGCATTTGCAACACCACATGGGAGACTATCGCACTCGAGGCAGGCGTCTCTGAAATGATTGCGAAGCTCGGCTGGATGAGATTGTCGGAAAGGAGAATGGTCTCGAGACTGCTTGCCTTTTTATGATCCTTCAAGGAAATGGGAGGGGGTGGGGGAGATGCTCCATCTGATAGAGAACGCAACCTTTTACTCGTAAAATGATCACACCTTCATGATTAGGGTAATAACATTCAAAAAATACGCAAGGAATTTTGCCTTTTTCGGCCGCACTTGGAATCGGTTTCCAGCTGCCAACACATTTAGAAGTCGCTTAGAAACTTTCTTGCAAAGACCTAATTAAAAGTCCCGCACAAAGACATTTTGTTATTGTATCATTGTCGAATGTTTTGACTTCAATATTTTGTGCACCTACAATATTTGTCATCCTTGTTTGTCATCCCTTTGTTTGTCCTATAAGTTTATCTTAGTAATATTTGCAAGGGGGAAACTTCGCAAATAAAATGAATTTGATTTGAATTGAATTGAACCTTGTGGCCTGAGGACACGCGCTCTCCGACAGGGTCGTAGAGATCGCCAAGAACCCTGTCGTCAGCTGACAAGTTAGGAAGCAGATATATGGCAGCGATAAAAGCACCAAAGATCCTTTTGATCCTAAAATGTGCTCCACACAATTTACAAGGGACTGGCGATATCCAAATAAGTGGCAGCACTTCACGAAACATGATACTTCCATGAATGATGATTTACACGACTCCACCACGACGATTGCCAGGCCTGTCGCATCAACCAGGTCTCCCTCAACAAAATAACATTTGCCGAATGGTTGGATGTTATTCGCACATCAAACAATAATTCAACACTCTTTTTCAAGCTCAAAGTAGATTGACAATTTAAAACGGCACATTTAATGTTGATTGAAGAGGCCAGCAGTGTTTTACACAGAGATATAGAGGGATATCTTACAACCCCAGACATAGCACAGCTACTCAAATCAGCACATCTCTCCAACTCGGGCAACTCACCGACGGCATTGTAAAGCATTGAAACGCTCCCGAAGGGGGCTCTGCAGGACCAAAAGCTGCAATCTCACGTTTTTAAATTTGCGCGTGTTGCACATGCATTGAAAAAGTCGGGGTCGAATTCCGATTTTCATCCGAAAATGCCAAAAGCTGCAATCTCACGCTTATAAATTGGCGCGTGTTGCATATGCTTTGAAAACGTTAGGGGTGAGGTCCTTTTTCACCGTAATTGCCAGAAGCTGCAATCTCACGTTTTTAAATTAGCGCGTGTTGCCTATGCTTTGAAAAAGTAGGGGTGAGATCCTTTTTCACCGTCATTGCCAGAAGCTGCAATCTCACGTTTTTAAATTGGCGCGTGTTGCCTATGCTGTGAAATAGTAGGGGTGAGATCCTTTTTCACCGCAATTGCCAGAAGCTGCAATCTCACGTTTTTAAATTGGCGCGTGTTGCATATGCTTTGAAAAAGTTAGGGGTGAGGTCCTTTTTCACCGTAAATGCCAGAAGCTGCAATCTCACGTTTTTAAATTGGCGCGTGTTGCAGATGTTTTGAAAAAGTTAGGGGTGCAATCCTTTTTCACCGTAAATGCCAGAAGCTGCAATCTCACGTTTTTAAATTGGCGCGTGTTGCATATGCTTTGAAAAAGTTAGGGGTGAGGTCCTTTTTCACCGTAAATGCCAGAAGCTGCAATCTCACGTTTTTAAATTGGCGCGTGTTGCAGATGTTTTGAAAAAGTTAGGGGTGCAATCCTTTTTCACCGTAAATGCCAGAAGCTGCAATCTCACGTTTTTAAATTGGCGCGTGTTGCATATGCTTTGAAAAAGTTAGGGGTGAGGTCCTTTTTCACCGTAAATGCCAGAAGCTGCAATCTCACGTTTTTAAATTGGCGCGTGTGCATATGCTTTGAAAAAGTTTGGGGTGCAATCCTTTTTCACCGTAAATGCCAGAAGCTGCAATCTCACGTTTTTAAATTGGCGCGTGCTGCATATGCTTTGAAAAAGTTAGGGGTGAGGTCCTTTTTCACCGTAAATGCCAGAAGCTGCAATCTCACGTTTTTAAATTGGCGCGTGTTGCATATGCTTTGAAAAAGTTAGGGGTGAGGTCCTTTTTCACCGTAAATGCAAGAAGCTGCAATCTCACGTTTTTAAATTGGCGCGTGTTGCATATGCTTTGAAAAAGTTAGGGGTGCAATCCTTTTTCACCGTAAATGCCAGAAGCTGCAATCTCACGTTTTTAAATTGGCGCGTGTTGCATATGCTTTGAAAAAGTTAGGGGTGAGGTCCTTTTTCACCGTAAATGCCAGAAGCTGCAATCTCACGTTTTTAAATTGGCGCGTGCTGCATATGCTTTGAAAAAGTTTGGGGTGCAATCCTTTTTCACCGTAAATGCCAGAAGCTGCAATCTCACGTTTTTAAATTGGCGCGTGTTGCATATGCTTTGAAAAAGTTAGGGGTGAGGTCCTTTTTCACCGTAAATGCCAGAAGCTGCAATCTCACGTTTTTAAATTGGCGCGTGTTGCATATGCTTTGAAAAAGTTAGGGGTGAGGTCCTTTTTCACCGTAAATGCCAGAAGCTGCAATCTCACGTTTTTAAATTGGCGCGTGCTGCATATGCTTTGAAAAAGTTAGGGGTGAGTTCCGATCATCATCCGAAAATGCCAAAAGCTGTGATTTCACGTTTTTGAAAAAGGTGTTGAAGTGGTGCAATCTCGCGTTTTTAAATTTGGGCGTGTTGGGTACTTTGGGGGCCCATATCTCGGAAATTGGGGGTCGGAGCACATTTTGTCACTGAACAAGTTAGATTCGTATGGGCCTCAGGAAGCCACTCCAGGAGTAGGTAGAGTCATCATTTTTCTGAAGATAACCTGCTTTCATATACTTTCATGAAGGTCCACGTGCATGCAGAACATTAATTTCAGTACCGTCGCACCACCGCCTCTTTGTGGCGAGGGACAAATGAGGCGGTGGAGCAAAAAGAACAGCAACGCAACCTTTTAAATCGAGTAGCGCACAGTTTGGGTTGGGAAAGACGTGTGACAAGGCGCTGCTGACAAGCAACACGTGCCCATTTTGATCTATTTGAACGATTTTTTGTTTAATTGTTGGAAGAATACATAAGCAGAGAGCAAAATCGAGGGTTCTCCGGTTGGTAATTTTTCAATTTCAATTTTAACTTAAATTACTGAATAAATCACAACCAGCAATCAGCTACAAACAGCGTCGTCAGTTATCAGAAAAATGGTAAAGAAATGACGACATAGCAGAAATCGGTCTGTACAAAAGCAGAGGAACGGGGAAATAAAACCAAATGGCATTTGTTACAAATGGAAGAGGATTTGAATGGCCAAGTAATTTCTGTTCCCACCACATAGCAACTCTACTTATCGAAAGACTTTCAGAAGAGCAGAATTTGATGGAAGGCATTCCTTTCACTGAGGGTTTTTGGAACAGTGAAAATAGGGATTGAACTTAGGAACTAAAAACTGGGACAGGCGATTTGACCTGCAGTTGGTATTTTTGGGATGGAAATTATTCGAAATGATTTATGCCGAAGTGCCGCAAAAGTAGTTCTTCAGAATAGAAAGCCTTCGCAGAGCCCTCCTCTCCCTCAGTGTCGGAAGCATCAAATCCTCAAGCATGGTAGTAACATTAGATTTCCCAGAAAAGTCATTCTTTAAAAATTCTATTGCTGTTACGAATCTCACAGTTATGCAGGCCAAAACAGAGTCCTATAGGGTCATAGGAGTCACGAAGCTGAACTCAGGTTCCATGCGGATCCATGCATACGTTGGCGCTCTTTGGACCTGAGTGGCTCATTGCTGCTCATGAATTTGAATGAGGGAGGGACGGCCGCAAAAGGTGCAAGTTGTTGACGTCACATCTGACAGGAAGAACAACTTTTCCGTGTAAATACGTCTCCCATGAAACCGAAATCAAGTGACTAACGCAACACTCAACTCATAGTGAACAAGCTGTCATGAAATGACAAGGGTCCTTATACATATGTGTAATGTGTAATGTGTAATGTAACACATGATCACGCGAAAATATATCCATTCTGACTTGGCAAGTTCTATCTGGGCAAGTTCTGCAGTCTGATATCTAATGCCCCTGGGAAGTCACGAAGTGCGCAGGCAATGTGGTGAAACTTTGCCAGACCATAATCTGTCCGTCTAATGAGTACAAAATTGGCCAGCCCACACGCCCAATCGAAAAGAATTGAACAATTTTCTATTCAGGCCGTACTATGTGTCTGTTGACGTTGTTCGCAGACCATACTCCGTATGGGGCCTCCATTACACCACTGAATACAGTACGCACGAAATAGACCAAAGAATAACCAAAACTAACTTTTCCTGTCCAACTTCTTTTTAGTCCATGCGCTTCCACCTGGCTGATCCGACCAAAATACAAGCTCCGTTCCTTCTTTAACTACAACTTTTGTAATGAAGTACAATTTGTTATCCTTTATCACAGGTACAATGTTCCTCTCTGGCCTTGTCGGAGCTGGCCTGATGAATCTAAGCCAGTTTGAGCGCGAAGAGTCAGCGGTGTTGATGTAGTGTCTCGCAGTGTCGCCTGAAACCTGCAGGACAAGAGAAAATCAGAACTTCAATTTTGTCTCAAAGGCAGGTTCCTTTTTTAATTAATTTACGACTGGCACTAAATTCCTTCCCAGGTCCAATGATGGTATAATACGAGCCGCAGAAGACGTCTGCCTTCAAAAGTATTTCTGCAGAAATGATTAAAAACCTCAGCTGTTTTTTCTTCCAAGATATTCCAGAACATATTGGCAATCGGGGTGAATCGCAATATCTGTTTTTATGGTCAAAATAAGTTGCCGTCTTGAGTGCTGGTTCTCACAGTGCGCTCTGAATAATCATTTGTTGGTTAACCGAAATGTGGCAAGAATATGTGGCAAGAATTCCCTTTCAATTAGTTTATTATCTATTCCTGTAAGACATAAGATGTTTTTCTCGTACAAGAGGCAAACGTTTGAGGAAATTTGCTTTCCTTGCGAACGCATGCTCGAGGTGTCTTCGGTTTATTCCAGTTGCAACTAATGACGATGTGGCAATCGCAAAACCAACGTAGGTACTCGTGAGGGGTAATATATGTAGTTCTTTAAAATGGAAGACACAACGTGTACACGATATTCATAAAATTTGCGAATTGTTCCTCGTGCCAATTCAAAAATGAAAGAATAATTATTTTCTTAAAACCAGATCCTTCGGGGATTTTACCACAAAAAGCCCCCCTTGCGCTATTTCAGAGTCCGCAAATGAAAATCATCTACGATAAAGCGATAAAATTTCCAAGTTAGCCCTCATACCAGCCAAGTTAGCCCTCATACCAGCCAAGTTAGCCCTCATGCCAGTGCAAGCAACAGTGAAAGAACTAACCTCCCAAATGTTGCTCATGGAAAACCCTACTGCGATATCCTTTTCTTGAATTTGTTCCCCAATTAGAGGCCCAAACTGGGTGTACTGAGGCAACATCTGGGCTGCGACAACGCCAACTCCTTCATGTCCGGCATCCCGCTGCTCAAATCTTAGGCATTTTGGTAAACTTTTCTTGGAGAATAGATCCTCTCCAGATGATGCTGACGATTCCGGGATGGCTTGTTCTACTTCATCTGCTAACCTGTTCGAATAATCAGCCTCTGGAGTTGTCTCTTTTGACACTGTGTCTGATTTTTGTTTTTGTTGAGGCTGAGGTTCAGTTGCTGGGAGCATGTCCTTTATGACCAGGACAGGATGAAGGAGGGGGCATCCGTTTTCAAAATGAGTTGTGTCGCATGCGCTGCAGAGTTTGATCCGAATGGCAGCAATCCGTTCTTCCTTGCGACAGCTGCCGACGTCGAACTCGTCGCTGATAACCTCCCTTTTCTCATCACCTTCATCATCACTTTTCTTCTTGTTAGCAGTTCCTGCATTTTGTTCTGACTGTCGAGTATCACCATCATCGACAGCTTTCGTATCATTGCTGACATTTTCTCCAGCTTCGGAACTTCTCAGATCTGACTTTTTCCTGCAAAGATGACAAGAATTCGGTCATTTACGTTTCCTCATGATGAATTCCTCACCAATGCTGCAAACAAAGCGGCTTGATAATAAGCTTTGCGAAAGCCGTCAATAACAAGAGTTTGTTTTCGGTGTTGGCAATACACGATTATTGTTTATCACCGTTTCGAAGAACTGCTGTAGCGTGCTTATGGAATTAATTATTGATTTGATTATCATACCAGTCTTGTATTTTATTTTCCATTTCAGGTAAATTCGGACTCGTTTCAGGAAAATACACGCGTTTTTATAAATACGAGTACTTACGTGTTTTACAAATACAAATACGCGTTTTATAAATATACGGCTTTATTGAATTATCAGAGCACGGATTGGTCCTGCTAAAGATAGGATACTTTTGGCTTTGGAACACGACTCTGCATGCACAAAAGATCGCTTGGGAACACGACAGTAATTGTCTTTCACGAAGAGAACAGAATTGTGTTTACGTGACGGAACGAAAAAATGGAAGCTAAAATGAAAAATGGTATGGCATACCTATTTGGTACATTTATTACCTTTTCCTCTTGATCAGCTTTTCATCATTGCACTGACGTTTCCTTTTCTCTTTGGATATCTGCTTCGATGGATCTGTAACTGAAACGACACCATCCCATGTCTTTACTTTCTCATCTTCGTTTTTCAAGTTCCGACGTTGATCGTCGTTGTCGTCGTGTGGTTGCGTTTTCGTTTGGTTCTTTTCTTCCTCGAATCGACGATCTCCAATCTCAGGGCAAACAGACCTGGGAACCTTGATGCAACCTTGTTCAACTACGTTGCACATCTCCAAGATTGGTGCGACATTCGGTTTTTCTTCATTCGCGTGATCACATTTTGGCTTACGAGCTCGTTTTTTCTTTTTCCGCTCCTCCAGTTTAACATGCTGTTCAAAGTCCAGGAGAAGTTTGTGCGCGTCTGGATTCAACGTGAAACTGTCCGAATTTTCAGCTGGAAACTGTTTGGGGTGACCCAAGGGAACTGGAGTCGCCACAGGTGTGGACATTCTATCCTTCTTCCTCGGCTGACGGCCTCTTTTTCTTGGTGTTGGCTTTACACATGGCGATGGGGGCTCTTCTGTTGTGGGAGTGGGATCCTTTTTCTCTTCGGCTTTGAGAGCAGTTGCGGTCTTCACCTCCGTGATTGTGACTGCGGAGTTTGTGTCCTCCACCACACCCTTATCTTTCCTTTTACTGATTCTCTGCTTTCTTTCCTTGGACTTTGGTTTTGATTGATTTTCCATCCCGAATTCATCCCTTGCAACCTCACAATCGGCGGCGGTTTTCTTTTCTTCTTTTTTCTCAATGCTTCCACCGGTGCGATAATACTCCTTTAAACTTACAATAGATGCTGGTGTCTTGTCTTGGACCTGACCCGTTCTCGGGCTTGGGCTTGGGGTACTGCCTCGTTTACCGGATAGATCAAGTGCACTAAGAGAAGCTTCCTTCGATACCTTCTCAGATGAATCGCCATTGTCTACCCAGCCAGGGTTTACAGCTGATGTTATGCGTCGCAAATCAGCAAGGGCCTTGTAAATTTTGCTGATGTCGGAATATTGGATTTGGGAATCTTGAATGGCGACATCATGTTGTTTCTCAGGCTTCTGGTCTTTCGATGTGTTGTCCACTGATGACCTGGCAACTGGAGCGATGGGTTTGAGTGACCATCCCAACGGCCTTGAACCGCTCGCACGCTGCATTTGTTCAACATTAAAGACATTCTCACTACCTTTCGTTTCTTGAGACATTTTGCGTCTTGAATCTGACTGACAAGTTCCTGAAATGCTCTCTCTCATTTCAAGCTCTGCTATCTTCTCCTTTTTCGTCATGCGCTTCTTGCGAGGTTTCGGTTGCTGTTGGGTGTCAGTTTGCTGCCGAGACGAGCTATCATGCGTGAGAGATCGGGATTCCTTGAGCTTTGAGTAGTTGCTTGCTGTCATTAGTCTGCTGAACAAATTCGGTGTGGAACTTTCAATTCCAGAAGTTGTAGTTGTGCTTAGAATTTCGGACACGCTTACATCAGCAGAATGGCGAAGAATGGGAACACTTTGCCGTTTCTCTATGACCAGCGAGTTCTGCTGGTCACGAGCTACAAAGCGATTAGGAAATGTCTGTGGTTCAGTTGCTGATGGTTTAATTTCCGGTTGTAATAGAGCTTGTTTCGGTTTTCTTCCACGTCTTGATTTGGGTTTCAAAAGAGCGGGGGATTCTTGTTGCTCTTGACTTGCTCCCTCTCTCCTATTCTCGGCCAGGTGGTGACTGGGAACTGTTATTGAGCTCCTGCTTCCCGAGAAGCATTCATCCAATCTCGGGGGAACTGTCGTCGCCTCTCGAACCAAATGATCCAGCGGACTGGTTAAAGGAACTTTGTCTCGAGTTTCTCTGTTGCCAATGGGGGTTGTGTTTGTCATGCTAAAACCAGTGAACACAGAGGTGGATCCGAAACTGTCGATTTTCGACACCCTGGGCTTTCTGACTCTGGCCTGTTTCGGTTTTAGGGGACTCAGGTTGGCAATGCCAGACATTTCAGAAATCCGATGTGATCCTGGGGAAACCATCATGGTCTTGTGCTTCGCTGCTGGGGCGTATGTTCGAGGGCCAATAGCTTCGACTGTTGTCGACGCAGATGTGTTCGTTGTTCGATGTGGATGATCTTGAGAAAATAAACTGACTGTGCTTCGTTTATTTGAGGAGATTCCTCGGAAGAAGTTAGAAATAACATCCGGGCGGGGTAGCTGATTTTTGTTCTTATCTTCTGGTGAGCTGGCCATCATGGATTTTTCCTGGTTTGGAGGAATAACTGCCACGGGCCTCTCTTGTGTCTTTGGGGATCCTATAATTGACCGAACGAGAGATTCAAGTGATTGACGAGGGGCAAGCTTTGCAACATGCTCAGGTGTCTGGGGTCGGTTCCCTCGAACTGATGATCCTTGGGTTGACTGGGGTTTCAATGGGGTTTGGGGTTGATTGGGTTTGAACGGTTGAATGAAGTTCACAGCGGTCGGAGATGGAATCGGAAGTATTTTTCTCTCCGCGAACCTGCAAACAAAAGTCACAAGACGGGACGGATATAAATGTGAATGGGCATGGTTATCATTGAATTCACACCGATATCGAATTGATTGCAAGGAAGATAAGAGCGTATTAACATGCGATTTTCATGACCCTGGAAATTTCATTCTGCTTTCATGGTTCATGATTTCACTGTCGATGGAGGAAAGTGAAAGTGCCCTTGTGTGATAACAGTTTTTACATTTTTAATTTTAGTGCTCTTATGCAGTGAAAGTGCTAGAGAATCAATTTTACATTTACTTTCAACATTTCATATTGTGATTCACAACCGATGCCATATCATTTGGTCCACGAATGTTTGGTCTTTAGCAACTGTGGAAAAACCTATGTGCAAAAAACGGGGATCTACAATGACATATTGTAAAAGACCCCTCAGTGGGGCCACCAGGTCACCTGGGCATATTTTGCGGATTTCGGTGGCCTGCATTTGGGAAATGGGGGGTCGGAACATGATTTATCGCTGAATGTCCAGTTTTACATTGTTCTGAGGAACACCCATATGGAAAAATGGGAGTTCCGCGATGACATTGTGTTCTCGCATCTTGTAAACTCCCTTTTTACGGAATGGGGGGTCGGATCACATTTTGCGGCATTCATAGGAGGTGTGATCTACCACAGAAGTGGTCATAAGTCGTCCGTACACTGGGTTATTATTCGGCCGTAATAAATCGTTCCATTGTCCGTTTCAATGCCTTGGCAGAGATGAACAACGAGAGCATGGTATATAACTCCTTGCCTCCACCCTCATTGCGATAGATTGCACCTGAAGATGGAATAACACCGTGAGACTTGATTTGAAGTTTACCTGCAGCCAGCAATGCTGTCAGTCAATGCATTTTGAGGAGGCGGAATTGCACAAGCCGACGGCCCCACACTCGCATCTCACAAGCAGATGCGGCTTGCTGCTTGACCTGGAACTGGGCAGAATTCCAAAACGTTGCAAATGGGGACGTGGCAGGTGGTGGTCGAGGCGGCCACAAAAATGGTGCATTTCAAAAGACCCAGTGATTTAAAACTTCATGGACTGTCGCAAAACGGCTTTGAAAATGGCCGTTGGAAATAAAAAACTTTTGATGTTGCGTCAATGGAAATCTTGCCTCATGCAATCCTGAACGCCTCCTCATATCATCCCAAGCGCTTGCAACACATAAAATGGGCACGTTTTGACCACGTGGCAGCAATCCATCTCATGAAGGAACCCAAGGTCGAACAGGTGTTCTTCTCATGCAGCCACTTGGAAAAACCCATTCACCTTCGTGATTGCGAATTTGAAAAATCCTGTGCTCATTTTGAAGGCGGACTGCGCCCCCTCGACCTACCTACATTTGCCGCGTCCCTCCCAATCCAGCCAACCCCAACGTTCTGGAATTCTAAATAACATCAAGTCCTCTGCTTGTGCGATGCGAGTGTGGGGTGGTCGGCTTGTGCAATTCCGCCTCCTCCAAATGCGTTGACTGACTGCATTGCTGGCTGCAGGTAAACTTCAAAACAAGCCTCACGTTGTTCACAGATTCATCTTCAGGTGAATCTGTAAACGCAATGAGGAAAGGGGTGGTGGAGGAAAGGAGACATATTCAATGCTCTCGTTGTTCTCTGTCAAAGCATTGAAACGGACAATGGAGCGCTGAATGACCGCCGAATAACATCCCAGTGTATGGACGACTTATGACCACTTCTGTGGTAGATCACACCTCCTATGAATGCCCATTTTGCACCATAAAAATTGGATCAAGACAGAATAATCGTGGGCAGAATGAAGAGCATCCTATGGGAAGCTCAGCAATTAGGTTTTTCTGCAACCTTTTGCATAACTTCATCTGTTGAAGGCAATCTACCACACAGTATACGTATAATGATTATGATTAGCAATTCCGAATAGGCCCGAACTATATCAAGAGGGGTTGCTAATTTCGCGAACATGACATGGACGTGATTTGCGGCTGTTTTGCTCTTTGCCTTTCCGTTTTTCTCAATTGGTTCCGTTATTTAGAACATTGCCTGGCCATGAACCGCCCATTGCTTATGTTCTCAACCAAATGATTATTGTCCACATATTTGGGCAACAAAACGTCCTGCAAATTGGTTCGTCCAATAATTTGACAATATTCGCGACCCGGTGATGTTTTTTTTGAAACGTTGGTGCTGGACACCCTTGAACAGCTCTTTGCCTCAGAGTTTCTGCAACTTAATCTGAATGAACCCGTTAATCGTTCCAACTATACAAATCAAGGAATCTACTCACGTGATAGTTCTCTCTTCGCTCCTTTCCGAAATGGAGCCTGCCTTCAGTAGATTGGATAATTTTCGTCTTTCGTTTGAATGGATGAATACAGCCGAAGCCATTCGGTTGCTGAGAGGGGTAATGGTTAAACTTCCACTCGTTATCGGCTTGGCATCATCGATTGTTTGCTGAATGGTAGCCGAAAGATCGTTGTTGGAAGTTGGAACTTCGGAAGATCCTATTGAAGAGCCTCTTCTGGTTGGGGAGTCCTGCCTCTGGAGCTGGGGTGAATGTTCTTGATCGCGTTCTTTACCGAAAGATCTTGTGTGCCGGGTGCTCTCTGCAGCAGCCGCAGCCGCAGCCTTTGCACTTTCCTTTTTCGGCTCCTTTTTTGACTCCTCTGTATCCGCCAAATTGGTCTTGTCTTCGATGCTTGCCTGCGTGATGCTCTCAATGGCGGAACTCTGCTTTTTCTGTTTCGGTGTTTCCTTATCTTTATAGCACCTTTTGGATTCCTTGAGTGAAGGAGAAATGGTCGATCTATCAGCAGATCTTAGCGGAGTTTCACTCACCAAGTTGATATTTCTTTTGACCTTTTGACTCTTGGTTTCTACATCGTGACTTCTGGTAGACCTACTTTCTGTTATGCTTCTGCCGGAAAACGCCACCTCGGATGATTCCTTAGCTTCAGCGCTCCTCTTCTCGTTGAGTGCAAACTCCTTTGCTAACACCTTCTCCAGCTGCCTGGCACTCTTTATCGAAGAGACACGTCTGATCGACGAGAAATGGTGACGGGGACTCTTCCTGAGTAAAACCGGAAGACCTTTCGCATTCATCGTCCAATGTTCTTCATCGTCGTCGAATAAATTCTCGTAACTGCGATTTAGAGAAATAGAACAATTTGATTAACGGATTAGTAGGAACGCTGAACTAAAATCCCCTCCATCATCACTTACGGCGGAGAGATCATCACGGGGGTAACGCTAACTCCGAGCAGCGAGGTAAATTTTTGCCATCTGCTCCAATGGAAAAAAATTTACCTCGCAGCTCGGAGTTAGCGTTAACCCCGCATTGATCTCTCCGCTGTTAGATAGGTACATGAAATGGAATATTCTACTTACGGTCTTAGTAGGACATCCAGGTGCTCAAGTTCAGAAAAATCAACTGCTTCATAAACCTTTCAGAGACACCTGCTGCGAAAGGCAAAACAGACTTATCTTGAAAACTTTCGTCTATTCTTGACCACAAACAAACAACAATTGAAGGATTTCGTCTATTTGGCTGGGTGTGAAAACAAGCTTATGTCATAACTTTTCGTTCAGTCTTTGCTGATGCGTTCGTTTTTCAAAAATTCACTTTTACTTTTTTGCCTCCTGGAACTGACCTCGAGGGCCCAAACCTCATGCCTTTTTTTTGACTTCGGTTTTGGAACACTGTATATGTACACACACTTCTCACGCGAAAATAAATTAACAATGTCTCGGCGAATTTCCCACCATCGAAATTTCGGAATTTTTAATTTGTTTCAGATCGAACTTTTCGGATTTCGGAATCAAATTTTTACTTTATCAGAGGAAGCCGCAACCTCAGCTGAATTCAACCGAAAGGGAATTTGCCGCAAAGTCGCATCAATAAAAGAACGAACTGAGACAACTTGGCCATCTTGGTGACCGTCTTGGTTTTTTAGAAGAGTCATCCCAAATTCTCACTGGCATCGCAAGTATGAAATTCTTGTTCAGAAAACAGTGATTAAGAGATTGTCCAATTTCTTGACTTCCTGTTTCTTGGACGAAAATAGTTCTGTTTCTTAGATTTCAGTTTCTCGGCCAAAACTCGTACGAATTCACGTTTCCTGGATTTCGTTTCTTGTATTTCCGTTTTTGAACGAAAATTCTCCCGTTTCTTGGATGCAACCGAATTGACCACCGCAACCAGCCAGCGACAAAATAAAAATACGAATAATGAATTAAATCGCAACATCCTGACCGGGGAAGAGATCTTCACTGGGAATTTTAAATAAATCGGAGAGACGGAGAAAGTTTTCCAGGTTGTATTTTCGGGAAGATTTCGTTATTCTGCCTGAAGAGAAAATCTCCACGACTTTTCTGGTGGTTATAAAATTCCCAGCAAAGATCTCTCCGACCCAGGGAGTCGGCCATTGGATTGATTAAATACACACTATAGGTACCAAATGGCTTTTTCCTATACAAATCTATATATTCCTGAAAATAATTTAAAAAGCGAAACGACAAATTGAAAACCTGGAGAAGACCCCCCGCATTTTCAACAATATTGAAGAATTGTGCGGAGGCATCTTCCCATGCATTTTTGTATGCGACGATCTGACGATCAGGCTTTTCTGTCTTCATTTCGTTTTACTGCGTCCTTCATTCCTCCGGGCATTTAACCTGAGAGGCCGGTCAAAATCACCAATTTTTAATTGTTTTCCCCTTGAAAATAAAATTTCTCCACCAATGTTTTTTTTATCATCTTTGCCTGATTGAAGTTGAAAAGATTGACTCGTAATCACGAGTACATTGCCAGCCATTCCATGGAATGGCAATCCAAAAAACGGGATTGTGTATAGGAAGAACCGGGAATCCAAGAAACGGAATTGCAAGAAACAGGAATCCAACAAACGGGACACCGTGGAATCATAGCTTAAAACCGATTGAGCATTTCTGATGAACTCGGAAGCCGTTTCCAGAGAGACCAGAGAACCACGCAACATTTAGGTACCTATATCTCGTATAACGTTTTCAGTTCTTAACTTTTGCTTGCCACTGATTGCAAAATTTGCTGTAGTGATTCCTTCCGCAAGATTGCTGATATTCGGTGTTTTTATTTGTCTTTGCAAAAAAAAATTATTGCTCACAAAAAACAGCGGAGAGATCATCACGGGGGTAACGCTAACTCCAAGCTGCGAGGTAAATTTTTTCCATTGGAGTAGATGGCAAAAATTTACCTCGCAGCTCGGAGTTAGCGTTACCCCCGTCATGATCTCCCTGAAAGGGTTGTAGGAACTGTTGCAATGCGTGAAGTCGCGTTGCCTGTTGGCAATTAACGCGATCGTGCTTTTTCTTTCTTACCATGTGGTAACTGGTTTTTCCTTTCTCTTCCTGCTTTGGTTTTCATCTGTGTTTTCGTTTTCCGAATCTTCGACTGGTTCCTTTTTCTTCTGAGGCCCGACCGCAACCCCGACCTTATTGACCACGGAGGCAATCGATTGAGGTATCTTCTTGTCTTCATTGTGGAATTTCTTCTTCTTTCTGTTGGAGAAACAACAAAATTCATCGGAACTTTCGCACTATAGCATAGGACACAGAGCCGAGATCAAAATCATAATCCATCGATCAAGTCTATGTTCTGCTGCGATAGCAAAAAGGGCTCCAAGGACTCAAGCAACTAAAAATTCTGTCAACAGAAAAACGTGTTATTTTTTATTATTTAGGGTATTTATTTATTTTATTGCTACTATAGCGCAAATATGTCAGTACAAGTAGAAACGAAAAAAAAATTGTGTACAAAACGAATAAGATAATGATCACAACAAGCAGCCATTCAATCAATTCAAGATGATAATATTAAATTTTCATTAAATTTTTGATGATAAAATATTAAATTTTCATTAAATTAAATATTCATTGGGCCATTTTTTAAACGAAGCCCATCTTTTAGGCCGCGATTATTTTATTTATGCATTTCACATTAAACAAAAGAACGCGGCCTAAAAGATGGGCTTCGTTTAAAAAATCGGCCCTTTATTCATTATTCGTGTTGTTGTGCTGAGCCTGATTGGACGTGAATTGTGTCTTATGGATCACTTTTCAATATTCAATCCGATGGCCATGCCATTTTGAACTGTCAAATCACGGATGCTTTCTTTTGTCCAGGATCTGCAAAGGAGTCATACCTATGAGCGACCCGATGAGCTGAACTCATGGAGGACATTTTGACCCATAGGTAATGCATGCACATTGTACCTAATCCATAATGCACCCCTGCAATGTAATCGGAACCTCACGTTACCTCTGATTATGCCCACATGATTAAAACTGAGTCATGTGATCACACTTTGAGGCCATTTCCACATTGTGCTTCTAAGTCCGTTCCAGTGATGTGATCACACTTTCCTGTTTTTTTCTCTCTCTGATTTTTTGTTGTTTTCTATCCTTCTTCGATTGTACTTCTGTTCCAGTGTTCACATTTTCCTGTTTTTCTCTCTCTCTGATTTTTTGCTGTTATCTTTCCTTCTTCAATTGTGCTCCAATGTCCGTTCCAGTGATGTGATCACATTTTCCTGTTTTTCTCTCTCTCTGATTTTTTGCTGTTATCTTTCCTTCTTCAATTGTGCTCCTGTGTCCATTCCAATGATCACACTTTCCTGTTTTTTTCTCTCTCTGATTTTTTGCTGTTATCTTTCCTTCTTCAATTGTGCTTCTATGTCCATTCCAATGATCACACTTTCCTGTTTTTTTCTCTCTCTGATTTTTTGCTGTTATCTTTCCTTCTTCAATTGTGCTCCAATGTCCGTTCCAGTGATGTGATCACATTTTCCTGTTTTTCTCTCTCTCTGATTTTTTGCTGTTATCTTTCCTTCTTCAATTGTGCTCCTGTGTCCATTCCAATGATCACACTTTCCTGTTTTTTTCTCTCTCTGATTTTTTGTTGTTTTCTTTCCTTCTTCAATTGTGCTTCTATGTCCATTCCAATGATCACACTTTCCTGTTTTTTTCTCTCTCTGATTTTTTGCTGTTATCTTTCCTTCTTCAATTGTGCTCCAATGTCCGATTCCAGTGATGTGATCACATTTTCCTGTTTTTTCTCTCTCTCTGATTTTTTGCTGTTATCTTTCCTTCTTCAATTGTGCTCCTGTGTCCTTCCTAGTGATCACACTTTCCTGTTTTTTTTCTCTCTGATTTTTTGTTGTTTTCTTTCCTTCTTCAATTGTGCTTCTATGTCCTTCCATATGATCACACTTTCCTGTTTTTTTCTCTCTCTGATTTTTTGCTGTTATCTTTCCTTCTTCAATTGTGCTCAATGTCCGTTCCAGTGATGTGATCACATTTTCCTGTTTTTCTCTCTCTCTGATTTTTTGCTGTTATCTTTCCTTCTCATCAATTGTGCTCCTATGTCTTCGTTCCAGTGATGTGATCACATGTTTCCTGTTTTTTTCTCTCTCTTGATTTTTCTCCCGTTAGGCTTTTTCTTTCCTCTTCAATTGTGCTCCTTTGTCCGTTCCAGTGATGTGATCACATTTTCCTGTTTTTCTCTATCTCTGATTTTTTGTTGTTTTCTTTCCTTCTTCAATTGTGCTCCTATGTCCGTTCCAGTGATGTGATCACATTTTCCTGTTTTTCTCTCTCTCTGATTTTTTGCTGTTATCTTTCCT
Organism: Sinentomon sp. SZTP_YWyxl; assembly: GCA_030068105.1. Lineage (NCBI taxonomy): Eukaryota > Metazoa > Arthropoda > Protura > Sinentomata > Sinentomidae > Sinentomon > Sinentomon sp. SZTP_YWyxl. Next base: position 2,958 of record JASGXE010006640.1, on the reverse strand, counting down.
TCTTCAATTGTGCTCCTATGTCCGTTCCAGTGATGTGATCACATTTTCCTGTTTTTATCTCTCTCTGATTTTTTGCTGTTATCTTTCCTTCTTCAATTGTGCTCCTGTGTCCGTTCCAGTGATGTGATCACATTTTCCTGTTTTTTTCTCTCTCTGATTTTTGTTGTTTTCTTTCCTTCCTCAATTGTACTTCTATGTCCGTTCCAGTTATGTGATCACACTTTCCTTTTTTTCTCCCTGATTTTTTGTTGTTTTCTTTCCTTCTTCAATTGTGCTTCTATGTCCGTTCCAGTGATGTGATCACACTTTCCTGTTTTTTTCTTTCTCCCTGATTTTTTGTTGTTTTCTGTTCTTCTCCAAGTCAATGCTGGTTAGCCCCAGCTGTCTTTTGTCTTCAGTAGTGTCACAATGGTCTTGTCCATGTTTCGCTTATATTTGTCATTATTTTGCTTCCAGTAGCCCCCAGGTATAAGGGCCATCTTTTGCATGTTTTCCCCGTTTCATGAGGTTACAAGTCCTCTTGCTGCCCCTGCCACTATTGTCAGAAGTGTTGTATGAATTATAATGATGTTTCAAACAATGGATAGGTTAGATAGGTATAGTTGTTTGCTCGAATGCATAATCCTTCTGTGATAGTTGAATCATCAAATATATTAAAATATCTCTTTTGGCCTGAGCAGTGGGACACCCAGTCCTTCCACGCGATATGGGAGAGCCTGCTAGTTTGCCCACAGCACATTAAAAATGCATGATGGTCCGCTCAACTTGCTCTGGCCCGACTGGTGGTTAATGTTAACAATGCCGTTTTGAGCCAAAATGAAAGCTTCATCTCAGCGACATTGTTTCGAGTTTTTTATTTTTTGTTTTCCACGCATCTTGTGGAGATCGTTAGCTGTAATACAACTTCGCCGGCAAGCTTGGTTCGGGTTTGACCTTTGAATTGTCCACATGTATCGCCAATTATTGTCACAGTTACCTGCATGATGTGTATTTTTATTTCTATTTTGCGCTTTCGAAAGTAACGGTCGGGGCCCATTACCCCCTTGGTCTCCTTAATTGGATAAGAGAAATAACGAAAGAATCCTTGAAATCGGTGGGGAAACGAAGACAGATAGATGTGGATGTGAGGCATGCTTATAGTTCTGTGTTTGACCAGAATGTACCTTTGACGGCCGAAATACCATAGGTGCAACATTCACTGGGTAAGTCCTGAACCAATTTTCTCTCTGAATTCAAAGCTTGAATTAAAATATTTGTGATGGATGGCAACACAAATATGCCTGAAAATTTCAACACATTTTCTCGGCTTTTTTCTGCTGCCTGTAAATACCGATGTTACACGTAGAACTCGAGCAGTTAATATGCGGAATGTTAATATGCGCAACAAAATGTGCGCAATGTTAAAACTGCGCTTATAAAGTGCCTCAATTGCAGCAACAATATGCAATCTTCGGTTGTCCACGAAAAATAAGCTCGAAAACTTTCTTTCTTCCCGTGCATGAATCGATGAAAATCGGTAATCGGTAAGTCGGAAATTCTTTGTGCGGGGTTCGCGACCCTGTGGAAAAAGAAGAAGGATCAAATGATTGCAATGGGAAATCGGTTATTCTTTGAGCGGTGTTCGTGGCCCAAGAACAAAATGTATGGAAATTCCTTGGGCGGGGTTTGCGACCCTGTGGAAAAAGATCAAAAATTTAAGATCCGGCAACTCGAAAATTCTTTGTGCGGCTGTGAAAAAAGAAGAAGGATAAAAAAATTTGCAATGGGGAATCAGTTATTCTTTTGAGCGGTGTTCGCGGCCCTTGTGGTAAAAAAAAGACCAAAAATTAGCAATCGGAGATCGAAAATTCTTTGGGCGGGGTTTGCGACCCTGTGGAAAAAAAGAAAGATCAAAAATTTGAGATTAGCTACTCGCGAAATTCTTATTTGTGCGGGTTTCGCTCCCTATGGTTTAAGAAAAAGGATAAAAAATTTGCGATGAGGGAAAATTATTTGGTCGGGGTTTCCCTGTAGAAAAAGGAAATATAAAAAATTTGAGATTAGCAACTCGCGAAATTCTTTTTGTGCGGGTGTCGCTACCATATAGTAAAAGAAAAAGGATCAAAATTTTCGATGAGGGAAAATTATTTGGTCGAGGTTTGCGACCCTGTGGAAAACAGAAAGATCAAAAATTTGAGATTATAGGAACTCGCGAAATTCTTTGCGCGGGTTTCGCTACCCTCTGGTTAAAGAAAAAGGATCAAAAATTTGCGATGAGGGAAAATTCTTTGTGCAGGTTTCGCGACCCTGTGGAAAAAGAAAGAGGGTGAAACATTTTCGGTGGGAAGTGGTTTATTCTATATGAGCGGTGTTCGCTGCCCTGCATGTGGAAAAAGAAGAAAAACCAAAAATTAGCGATCGGAGATGGAAAATTCTTTGGGCGGCGTTTGCGACCTTGTGGAAAAAAGAAAGATCGCAAATTAGAAACCGCAAATCGGCAAATCGGATAATCTTTGAGCTGAGTTCGGGACTCCGTGGAAAAAGAAGAAAGATCAAAAATTTTCAATCAGAAATCGGTAAATCGTAAACATTTTGGGAGCGGTTCGCGACCGTGTGGGAAAAAGAAAGATCAAAAATTTGAGATCGGCACCTCGGAAATTCTTTGTGTGGGGTGTGCAATCCTGTGGAAAAAGAAGCAAGATCAAAAATTCGCGAGAGAGAAATCGGTTAATCAGAAAATCTTTGGACTGAGTTTGGGATCCTGCAGAAAAAGAAGAAAGATCAAAAATTTGCTATCAGAAATCGGTAAATCGCAAATACTTTGGGGGGGGTTCGCTGCCCTGTGGAAAATTGAAGAAAGATCGCAGTGAATTGACGTCATCAACCCATCTGAGAAATTGTCTCACCACTTGCAGTCGAAAAAATATTCGACTGTGCATCGCGAAACTATTTGTGGGTTTCGCAAATTGGTAAAAAAAT